>CM035595.1:58701766-58739973 GCA_020423425.1 Chrysopa pallens
ATTAAAAGTTTTACTACAAACGTCCCAGAAAAATGGTTTTTCTCCACTATATTTTCGTTTATGTACAACTAAATTATTTTTTTTGAGTAAATGTTTTATTAAAAATACAACAAGAATATAGTTTTTCTTCACTATGAATTCGTTTAATTCGAACTGAATTAACTTTTGAACTAAACTAATATTTATTGGCCAACATTGTATTTCTGTTTATTCCACAATGTATTCATTTATGTTTAACTAAAGTACTTTTATCTTGATGATAAACCAAACCACAACTCAAATCACTTTATTAATTAAATATTTTATTGTAAATATCACAAGCAAATAGTTTTTCTTTATTGTGAATTCGTTTATGTTAAACTAAATAACTTTTATTATTAAATGTTTTATCACATATATCACAAGAGAATGATTTTTCTCCACAAAAATTTCGTTTAAGTCGAACTAAATACATTTTATATTTCAGTGTATTACAAATATCGCAAACAAATGATTATCTTCAGTCTTCTATGATTTAATATGTTATTTCATATTAATTATTAACTCAGTGTTTAATTATTTATCAATTTTTACTATTTCATATTTATATGAATCAAAATGTTTTTAATCGTCTATGTTTTTCTTATCTACTAATTCATTTATTTCACCGCTGGCACAATCTTCTCTTATTTCGTTTTTAATTTTCTAATCTTCCTATCACAAAAATCATGGTTTTTCTCCCCTATTCATACGTTTATGTCGAACTAAATACATTACTTAAATGTTTTATTACAAATATCACAAACAAATCGCTTTTCTACGCTATGTATTCATTTAGGTACAAATAAATGACTTTATTAATAAAAGTTTTATTTGAAGTATCACAAATAATTTATATCCAATAAGAATTTTCTGTGACTTAAAAACACCGTCTAATATTTCATCTTTAATCATCTTAATAATTAATTCAGTGTTTAATTATTTTTCAATTTTATTTTTTTCATAATTATACGAATCAAAATGTTCTTGATTTTCTTGAATGTTCTCAATTTTAATAAGCCATGTTTTTATTCTTTGGTATTTCACTATTACCATAATCTTCTAATATTTCGTTTTTAATTTTCCAATCGCCCATTATAACATTATCATAAAACATTCAATCTTTAATAATTAATTATGTGTGCTCGATTACAATATCCGTTTATAATTCTTTTTCCAATTTGAAACAATTTTCGTATTGGTTGTTGTCGTCCATTTTGTAAAATTTATTTGTAATCATTAAGAATGTAATTGAACACAAAAATTATATAATCAAAAGGAATCAAAATTCCTTTTATTTATTCTAAACGTTACATGTGAAAGCTATATATAAACTCAAATATAAATTTAATCTTCTACAAACTTCAACTGAATACATTTTCATATAATACGACAAGACGCCTTCATGATCACTAACGAAATGAATCTATTCCATAGGTAACTTGAAACATGTCCATACCAAGACATAAAAGAATGTCAACTTGTCACAACCTGAAGTGAGAAACGATCGTCCAGTAGCGTAAATTTATCGTACATAAACCAAAATCTTTTCTGATTTAATATCCAATATTTACCTCATTAATGTTTAAATCTTTTTCAATTTTCAGTATTTCATATATATATATATATATATATGAATCAAAATAATTTTGATCTTCTTTATTTCTGTTGTCTATTATTTCATCTTTTTCACCGCTTTTAAAATCACCCCTCATCTATTATTTCGTTTTTAATAATCCAATCTTCCATTTTCATCAAATACTCATTCTTTTATTATTAATTCGGTGTTCTTTAGCAATTAGTATTTCACCACTGCTACAATCTTCTAATTTTTTCTTTTAAATTCTTTATTCGTCCTGTTTAATTTTGTATTTGTATAATAATAATTATTAAATAGTACTGATATTCGTTCTGATTTGAAATGATTACTTGATTTTCAAATTTATTACTAAGATCTTATAGATCATTCAAAATGTCGGCTTGACTCTTACATTAATTTTAACCACGATGTTCTAACTTTACACACTTTAACCCATACGGTATTAACTCCGTATGTATGGAGTGAATGGAGGGTAGAGAAAAGGAGAAACATTTATATAAAAACGAAAATGTGTTTAATTAAATGACCAAGTTTATAATTTATAGCTGTTCCTATAAGTTTCCGTACATGCGAGTATAATATACTACAAACTGCAATCCACTACAAACTGTATCGCTACATAATGCACGCGTATTAAAACACTCATATTTCTAAACACACAATCAGGTAAATAAAATGTCCCGCCATGTTTGTTTGTTATAATAGGAGTTAAAAGTTGTCCATTTAAGTTGTCAAGACTTGTGCATAAGACCGTGTTATTAACAGCTGGATACTTTAAATTCAGCTCCCATATGATATAGTACTCTTTAAATTATCTACCCTCCATACTAATGAGGGTAAAGTAATTCCTATGGGGCTCGTGCATGAACTTCAGAGGCGCCACTTAGGTCGGTAAAAGTGCTTTCTTCTGTTTTTTAATTGAACTAGAATAAATATAAAATACAAAATGGACAAAATTATTAAATTGGGAATTTTTCCTATTATTAATAATAAAATAAATGTAATAAATGTAATAAATGCTACTGAATTTAAAAATGGTAACAATATGGTAATAATCAAGATGTTAACATTATAATAACCTGTTAAATTGTGGCTCAAAATAAAAGATCGAATGTTTACAATATTAAAATAATCGTAAGTCTTTAGTAAAAAAATATTTTATATTAGTAAAAATATTTAAGGTGTTGGATCTAACATAAAATACTTGCTGAGAGTTATATTAGATTTTCTGATCAGAAAATCTTACGGTGTGAGCAACGCCATCTATTATATATAATATAAGTTGAGACTTAGAGCGGGCGCAAACTATAAGATTTTCTGATCAGAAAATACCATGTATTTAATAATGTATTTAAAACTAAATACCATGTATTTTATATAGACCCCATCTTATAGTGTGTGCGTACTTATAATGCTGTCTGAAGTAGCTTCCATATTTCTGATCAGAAAATCTGTTGTTACAATCTGAAGTAGGTCACCTGTTAGCCAAAAAAGAAATTATTTAATTTGAAGTAACCGTTATTCACAGTCATTTATATTACGAACGTCATTGTGACTATTGTGAGTGGTTTAAAAATTGTATTTCATTTTATTTAAATTATAATATTTTATTTACTCTTATTTACTAACAAAAAATATAGAATGGGAGACATTGAACACTTAATAAATGAATAAAGCGACTAACAATAAGTCAACATCATCCATTTTAATATTCACACAAAAAGTATAAAATAAATATTCAATCAAAGTTCATAGAATGCGCTACAAGACCATAGATCGGACTGACACGAATCCGATCATATCCGATGATATATACTTAAATTTTTTTGTAAATTATTTTTATTTACTATAATTTGTACAGAGATTAGAGTATTAGTTTTTTATTTAATTAAAATAAATAATTCTACAATTGTATATGTTTTCTCATGAATCTTTACACTGGCACATTATTTACCAAACTATTCAGCGGAGATATGAATACTTTTCAAATGAATATCCTCATTTTCTTGATTTTGTATAGTCCAAGGAAGAGACTATTGTTTGTATTACATAATTACCGAAACAATATTGTTACAATAATTTTGTAAATATAATTAAAAAGTTAATAAATTTAAGCATTAATATTACTTAATTTTGTAACTGACAGCATTATTTTTTTTGGATTATGGAAGAAGGAAAGATTTTCATCTTGTTTTTGCGTTCGGCTGCAACATTTTATATAGCATCAAGCCGTTTTTATAACTTTATTCATTTTTTTTATATTACTTATAACTCAAGTGAAATTTTATTAAAAAAAGTTATATATATATATACATATATATATATATATATATATATATATATATATATATATATATATATATATATATATATATATATATATATATATATATATATATATATATATATATATATATATATATATATATATATATATATAAAACTTACAAAAACTATTTAATAAAATTTAAAATAATAATCATACAAAAAAAAAACAATGTGTAAAACAATGATAACGGAAATTCTAACAAATATAAAAGAACAGGTATATGACAAAACACTTCGAATTGATAGAAATACTGAGTTGACGTTACTTTTAAGTATAAATTTTGTTTAGGATTTTTGATCGTTCCTATTTTGATCATTTTTAAAGATTAAAAAAAAATAGCTTTAGTTCCATACCCGTGAAGTAAAACGCTTACAATGGAGTAATAAAAAAATCTGCATGATGACGACCGTTATATACTCCTAACAAAATTTTTTATTACAAACTAAATATTCTTCAAAAAAATTTCAATAACTTTGTTGTTGAAGAATGCGTGGATAATTTTTTGAAGTGTATTTAAATATAAAAAAGTTTTTCTCAAAAAAAAGACGTGAACCCTCTCCAACAAAATTTAGTTCTGGATTCATACCTAAGCTAACAAAATATAATCTAAAGCTCATTTACAAAACACCTGGGAGCAGCTTCATCTATAAAAGTGGTTTCTCTATCTGTACAGTTAATGCTCGAGTCCTATAGATGGATGCCTCATTTACAATAAATTATAACCACAGAGCCAGTGCATACCTTAAGATTTCTGATCAGAAAATCTTATGGTCATGGCACCGGATCGAATCATCGAATACGTTCAGCGAACCACAATGATCCAATAACTTTCAAAAATTTTAAATATATTAATTACTTTTTTAACTAACCGCAGACAAATTCGTAAGATTTACTGATCAGAAATTCTGATGCTACTTCAGACAGCATTATATGTACGCGCACATCATAAGAAAATCTTACCGTGTGCGGCGTCTATATAAAATACATGTTACTTAGTTACATCAGATTTTCTGATCAGAAAATCTGATGTCTTATGTAAAAATCTTACCGTGTGCGGTGTCTAATATAAAATACATGTTATTTAATTACATCAGATCATTCTAATCAAAAAATCTGATGGTGTGCGCTGGGCCTTAAGTCTGTGTTATGTTATTATTGATTTTACTGTCAAAATCATTGCGGTATCTTTGTCCCGCTTGTATAAAGCTGTGTATCTTACTCACTACTACGATTACTATTACTGTCATCAGTCTATTTCTGAACAGGTGTATGTTCCTTAAAACTTATGACAGTTTAAAATTGAATGGAATGTGATTCAGTTAATGCAAATATTTAAAATTTTGTATTATCCAAACATGGCAAACCCCGTAAAAAAAGTTCAAATTAAAACAGAATCAACAATAAAAATAAAAACTGAACCTGGCACATCTGATATAGAGCGTTTAGCATCATTTAAATTGCCTCGGGATTTAACTTTAGGCGGAAATGCACATCGTGCTAAACGAACTTTTACACCAAATTTAAATATCGTACGAAATAAAAATAAAAGGTGATAAGAAATATAATTGAGAAAATTTTAGCTGATGTTTGTTGTTCCTTTTCTTCTGGTAGTAGTGAATCAACATCATCCACATCGGTACCAACACCACGAGGTGGACGTGGTAGTCGAGGGCGAGGCTCAGATAACCGTGGCCGGAATGGTCGTGGGCGGGGTAAGGAGTTTATTCAAAGTCAAGGTATATTTTCTGAAGGTATTGGTGATAAACGTAAACAGAGTTCATGGGGAGGTCGTTCAAGCAGCGGTGGCGGTGGAAGTAGGGATGATTCTGCTAACGCAATTGAAAAGCCTAAAGTTGATTTTAAACAAGAAATTAAGGTATGGAATTATTTTGTAATTTAGGATTGTTTTCGAAATTGTATTGAATGAGTTTAATTCAGGTTGATAAACATGAGGAAGATCAAAGATTAGAAGATATTTTTTCAAAGAAAGGAAATTATTCAAATTTAGAGCCGGATTATGAGTACGCACCAATTACATTACCATATCGGGGTAAGCAGATTTTATATATAGAAAATTTTGTTATTCGATAGCCACTATAAATCTAACATCGTATTAGTCTTAATTTTTCCGTTTTGTTTCAGTTCCAGAGAATGATAAGAGCGATATAAAAAAATTAGATACCAATAGCTTCAATATTTTAACAAAAATCAAACAGGAACCAATTACGCAGGCGAATAATTTAAAAGATCTGTTAGAAAGTGAAAAACAAAAATATATATTTTTTCAAGTAAGTTACCACGTAATAAAAGTGTCATTTTAATGAAAGAGAAGAGTGGGGTTCTTCCGCTGTATTCTGTTGTGGCTCAAATCATTGAGAAGCTTCAGGTGACACATCCTTACGGCAAGTTTGTCCTTAGCGTGAAGTATGTGACTTTAAAGTTTTGATAATGATGTAAATAAAAAAATTCCAAATAAATGAATTTAGAGTTATAAATATTCTAAATCAAACTAAATTAATCATCAACTCAAAGATCATAACTAAATTAAACTAGATTTAAAAAGAGATACCTTTAGCACCCTGTTGAAATTAGTACGTGTCGTAGAAAGTGCGGTACGTTGATTACTCTACCAAATAAAATTAGTACGAATTAAAAAGAGTAGGAAATTAAACAATCACGTATAATATTATGTGTTTCAATTATTAAAATTGAGCGAGAGAAAATTTATTTTCCAAATAGGTAATTCGCATTATGCTCTCTTCTAATATGCTGAACACAATCACTACTATTGTGGAGAAAAATTACACAATATTGAAAACAATTTTTGGCAACTTTCGAAAATTTTTTTTGTTAAAAAAATGTTTTAGAATCTTATAAATAAAAGTTCTCATATTTATTTATCTATGTTCAAGATAAATAAATTTGAAATTCAAAATAAAATTTATTTATCTCTACTCACTAGCAGTATGTTGAACTATCAACTATATAAAGTGTGCATATCGCTTTGATAGTAAAAATCACTGAGTACTATGTAAAACCCAAAGATAAATAAAGAGAATTTTAAATCGTAAAAAAAAAAAAAAATGATAGTAAAAACTAATAATAATTACGTATGCTAAAATATGTAAATTAAATATTATGAAATAAAGAGACTTATTAATTAATGTTGACATATGTATAAGACCATTTTCAAAACAGTGTTTTTAAAATAGTCATATAAACCGAAACATATGTCAAAATTAATAAATAAAATCAATTGGTGAAACAAAAAACGCAAAGTAGTTTACCCTCTAACCTCCAGCCACGTCTTAGATATTGTGCTAGATATTGTTGAATTTTAATCATTGAAGCGCATGCTATACATTATTTTTTAGACAAATTCCCCGGTTATTCAATTAAAGTGATTAGTTTTTTGGGACAAATTCAATATAAAATATTTTTATGAATGACCTGACACGAGATTTGATTAAACACTAGATAGAGTTTCAAATCTTATTTCTAGCCCTGTAAAATAGATAAAATGTGTTTATACAACAAAATTTGTTAAAAATATAATAAATTGTAGAATCTAGCAATCGACATAAAATGAAACAATTTGCTTGTGTTTGTAATAATAATAATTGATATACAATCAATAGAAATGTTTGTGTATAGCTCACACTATACATACTAATATACATGATGAGTAGACTCAAGTCGTCACGTATAATAAGATCCGCAAATAACACCAAACAAAAAAGTTCCATGGTTTCATTCACGCCTGATGTGTAATAATTTTAATTTCATCTAACTTTCAATTAAATATCTTTTTGTAAAAGTAAATTTTAAATAATAATAATAATACCATACAAGCGCAGTAGTCTAATAAATAAAATTTTACATTAACATTGTATCCAAGAAGGTGAAATATTAAAATATTAAAATGCTTATATCTCTCAAAAGGGGTAAGAGTTATAGAAAAAAGATTCAAATAAGTATGTTATAGAGAATCAAGTTTTATATAAAAATGTTCTTTGTCATTTTTAGTTACTATATCAGATTTAATAATCTTTAGTTTAATTGTCAATTTCGCTTTTGTTCCTTTTCCACCTTTATGGTCTCCAGAAAGAGGTGTGATATGTATTTTCAGGTGCGTATGAATATTTATTCTGCAAATCACAACTTCTACACGCTATTAAAGCTCCATTATTTTTTTTTTTAATACTAACTAAAAACAAAAACAATTTTTGTGTAAAATTATATACTCTACAATTTTTATTTGAAACTTTTTCCTGTAACTCTTATAGAGTAAGATCCCACAACTCACAGATATACTTAATTATATAAAAGATAAAATGTGGGGAATCAAGTAGTGTTCAAATGTATACTGAATGCCACAATATCTACTAAGTTAGTTAGAGAGAAGTTTTATAAATATCAGGGGATAAAGATAACTAAAATAGGACTTACTTATCTTAAATTTTATTACTTAATTTTCATATATATTCCATAAATTATTACTACAAAATAATATTGAACATTATCAGACCCTTTTCGCGGGCCATAACTTCCGCCAGACACTTTAAAGCAACCAAAAAAAAAAAATATTTTGTTTACTTAATTTATTTAATCTGACTTTTGATTTTTATACATGTTTCTTAGGGGATTATTTCAAATATATATTTGTTCAGTCAGACAAATCGTAATGGTCAAACATTGCCAGACACCAGAAGCATTCAGCCATGAGTATGACCGCGAAGATACTATGCTCGTGCTTTAGAGACAATGAGATATCTTGGAAATGGAAAACTATTGAACCAAAATTGTAGTATTTAAACGATACTTGTAATGTTTTAATATAATTATTATCAAGTTATTATTAAAGACGTTTTACATCAAATGTGGTTTAAATGACGCGGGATAGTACTGCTCTTAAGAGTAAATTCAAGAGGAAGAAATCATTGGGTATTCACTCGCTCTAAATCACGAGCATAGTACCTTCGCGCTCATACTAGTGGCTAGATGTTTTTGGTGGGATGTTTGACCACCAAAAACATTTTTACGATTTATCTAGCTGAATAGATATATATATTTGGAATAACCCCCTAGGTAACATGTTTAAAAATCAATTGTCAGATTATAAAAGTTAAGTTCAAATATGTTTATTTTTGGAAGCTTTAAAGCGTCTGGCGAACGTTATAGTCGGCGAAAAGTGTCTGAAAAAGTTCAATATTACATTGTAATAATATTTTATGGAAAATATATGAAAATCAAGTACCAGAATTGAAGCTAAATTAGTCCTATTTTTAATTAACTTTATCCCCTGGTACTTGTAAATCGGCCCTCGAAACAACTTCAGAGGGCATTCAGCGTACTTATGAACTTTTATTGATGATGTTTAGAAAATAAAGTATGTCTTTGAGATCTGGGATCTTGGTCCATTACCCCTTTTGAGATGTACTCATTCTAATATTTTAAATGTTTTGTTTTTTATTGGGCACTAAGGTAGTTTTTAATGATTTTCGTGATCATCGGGGTTGAAAAGATCAAGTAAAAAGCTAAGATATCCATAATAAATAAAATATTTAATAGTATTCAATATAATAAGCAGAATCAAATAATAAAATACAAACACCCATAGAAGCTCATATGTCCACTTTTTATGTATTCAAAAAAAATTTAGTACTTACCTTCGCTATTTGGGTGTAGTTGCTATTTAAAAAAGATATAATCGCTATTTAATGTGATTACCAGCAGTGACCAACAGAGGGCTATAGCTTCTCAATGGCGGGTGAAGAATGGAGGTCTGAAATCTTTGATAAAACGAATGCAGCAATAAATTGTATAATTGAATAGCAGTTAGTTGTTATGTTTGTATATGTATATATGTGTTTTTATTTCATCAATGGAATTCACACTCTTTTAGATTTTAAAAGTCAATTACTCGTCACATTCCTTGATTAACAGTTTTGGCGAGAAAATAATAATTCATATTACTTATTTATTGTGTATTTAAAAAGATTGTAAGAACAAGAAAAAATTGTATTTAGAGCTGTCATATTACCAAATATAGAGAAATAAGTAATAATTTAAAAAAATTTGTATGAAAATATGTGATAGTGGGCACTCGTGCCAATGGAAATAATTTTCTTAAATTGATTTTATTGAAGTATTAATTAAGTCAAACTATATAAATTAAATCAATGTATATTTATTTTACTTATAAACTGAAGAAAAAAATCTATAATTGTTTGTGAATTTCACTGAGGAAAAACTCATAAGAATACATGTAACAACTAAATGACATTTAATTGTGTAATTCATTGTTACAATCGTTTTATCAAAATTTCAGACCTTCATTCTTTACCGACATTGAGAAACAATAGACATCTATTTGTAACTACTGGTATTACCATTAAATACTGACTGTAGCGTTAAGAGCGATTATCCACAACTGTTTTTGACAAGGAGTGTGATTCTAACACGCTGTTGACTTATGATATGCATTGTATTTCTTTCAATTTCGTGTTCAATTAACTCAAAAAAAAAAAATATTTTGAAATTTAGAATGCACTTTATTGACATGAAAACGGAAGGATTGCCGAAGAGTTTTTCTCGAAAAAAATTTTTAATTTAAAAATAAATTTATTTTGTATTAAAAATTTGTTTCCAAGAAAAACTCTTCGATACGCCCTCCGTTTTCATATCATTATTGTGCATAGCAAATTTCAAAACATTTGGATAATTTGTTTTTGAGTTATTTGGACACGGAAATTGAAAGATTCTTATCTACTGGAGGGTACTTCAGTATTATGTTTTAATCCTCCTTAAATAAAAACTATTGGACATTCATGTTAACGAAAACTAACTACCGGTATAATTAAGAACTATTTAGAACTACCAACATTTAAACACCATAGACATAAAACTTGTAATAGATGGAGTGTTTCATAATAATGTACAGTGATTAATATATTATAATAACTAATCACATTTCCAAGAACTAACTTTTTTTAAATACATAAAAATTGGACTTATGAGATCCTATGGGTGTTTGTATGCCTTGGTAGCATTTATTAATATCATATATTTATTTATTTTATGTAATAAATCAATAAATATTGTACTAAATGAAATTTTTTTTCATGTAGTTTCCAGATTCATTACCAGCATTTGGAAGTACACCTGAACCAGAAATTGCATCTAATAAAGTTGATAAAAAAACGATAAATCCAAGCAGTAGTACAACGGAAAATACTACGGTAAATTCATCGTATAATTCAATGTTATCATTCCGTTAATTTAATTGCTTAATTTTTAGGTTCCGAGTCGGTGTACATTAAATGATTTAAGTGAAGGAATTGTTGGAAAAATTGTGATATATAAATCAGGCCGAGCTAAATTAATTTTAGGCAGTACAGAATTCAATCTAGAACTAGGAATGCAACGATCGTTTTTACAAGTAAGAATTTATTTAGTATCATTATTTTGTAGAACGAAAACGGCCTTAAATAACGTTTCATGTTATAGTAATCAAAGTCGAACTCTTTCTAGGTCATAATATATGTCCGTAACTTAGCCCTCTATTACGCGTGCAATTCACTTGTACGCTTTTCATTCGTTTATCACGTTATAGTATACATATGGTAGTAACTACATGCCTGTCGAGCTGTACAAACTCTTTAAACGTTATAGTATATAGATTACGTTATAGTATAAACTAGTAGTATTTTTTGAGTTATTTGTGCTTCTAACAGCTGTTGATAAACTCCCTTAAACAATGACATTTACTATACGACAGTAAAATCAAATTAAAAAACCACTGCTGATTAAGTGATTAAATAAATTTTGTAAATGTGTAGTTTTGAGCGATTTTAGCAACAAGATACAATCGGGTAACTCCAATGAAAAGCTTTGTGTGTTCTATAAAAATCCACGATAAAGAAATCAATCGCGAACAATTTATCATCGGATTTATTTTTGTAAAAAAGTAAATGTGCAACTTAGAAGTGTTTTTAATATAATTGTCCCAGTTTCTCAATCAACTTGAAATTAGGAAAAACTTGAAAATTATTATTTAAAGACTTGTTCACACCTCTTGACAATTTCGAATTAAAGAAAAAAAATTAAACAGAGCTGGCAGTCAATGGGAAAGGCTTATCGAATATTTTCGAAGTATAATGAATATGTGAGACAAAACAAAGCATGACTGCTGAAAGGTTTTTTCGCGAAGATAAGTACATTGCAGCTAGAATGCAGAATGCATGCTGCAAGATCATTGTACTTCATTAAACAAGCTATGAAATTTTTGAGAAGTATGTAATAAAAGCGCTGTTTAATCTTACTTCTCTACCATCCACCGAAAGTGAAATTCCAATCCCATCAATTGCAAATCTTTAATAACACCATCCATTGTTCTCAATCTTGGTCTTTTTACTTTCTTGTTGTAGAGAACCTTCCAGTTTAAGAGTTTTTTTGGCCTTCTATAGTCTTCCAGCCTTTGCACGTGTCAAAAACCAAATTATTTTTTGACAGTTTACGAACTAAACCATAATTTGCCCTTTTTGAATTGTAATAATTAAAAGTCTATTTATTCATATTTTGAACATAACTTATGAAACGATTTTAATTTTGCAGTCACCATTTTGTAGGTTTTTTTAATAGCTATAAGTTTTATGTTCAGCTATATTTTCTTTTACTTCAATCGGACACTGTTTTGTTATTTCCGAAAATCATGATGAGTATTTTTAACTTCTCAACTGGAAGTTCTTGTAATGGTACCGATTTTGTGAATCCCGAATTTGGACATAAACCTAGGTTTCAAAATCATTAGAATTCGACGTTTTGTGAGATTGAATCTAAAATATAAAAATTGGTTTTGGTGTAAAGCACCATAGTTTTAGTTTTCTCACTCCAGATTTGACCGATATCCTTTTTATCCCTCAAAAAAGAATTTTGTGCAGGTTTTTCACATTTAAAGGATAATAAATTTTTCAATTTTAATTTATTTTGTACCACTTCCAGTACCAGCTAAAGTATGAAATTGGTACTCTTTTATTGTCAATGTTCAAGGTACCTACAGTCAAAATATCGCCATGATTGGTTTATCCCCCTCCTGCAGTATACGTATATAAATATGTAAAAAATTAAATGTCATGATAAATTGATCTGAAATTTTAAGGAACACTTCAAATTGTGAGCCATGTTGTATTCAAAAATATTTAGTGGTGCCGTCATGATTATACTTTTAAAAAAATTTAAAAAAAGGCGACAAGAGCCCATATTTCGATTTAATAAAATTAAACAGCAAATTGTAGGTTTTTTTATGTTCTTTCATGAAATTTTACTCAAATTTTATAAAGATTCCAGGCAATTCCAAAAATGAGCTATTTACAGTATATAGTATATATTTGTGTACACCGATATTTTAAAACAATTTTTGAAGGGATATAATACTAAAGTGATTTCATTTTCACAAGTCACGATTTAATGCTGGAATTTCGGGAAAATTGAGGAAACTATTTTAATTCACGATTTGATAATTTCTTAGAACTTCATTATTTATAAATTGATTTTGAAAGTTTTTTCTTTTATTTATAAATTGATCCCAATCAAACCAACTTCAAAAGAAGGTTGGAGGTTTTCGCTTCATTCTGATGTTTTTCTATAAACTTAAAGACAAATTTTTAGTGCTTGAACACAATATTCAAAAGTAACAAATAAAAATACATAAAAAAAATTGATATTAGAAATTATTTCCACGTGGCCAATTACCTTTTGAAGTTGACGCCAACGATTTAATTTGAAGGTCAGACAGAATATGATTAGTTTCGATTTTGATAGAGTCTAAAAATTATCTAATTTAATAATAATCATTTAAGTATAGAGTAATATTTGCAATATTCATTTAATAATTAACGTTTTTTCGATTCTATTTTTCTGATAAATTTTATTTTGATTAATGAGAGTTGTGTTCAAGCACTAAAAATTTGTATTTTGGATTATGTAAACAAATATGAATCAACAAATAAAAGGGGGAATTTTTTCAAATCATAAATAACAAATGTATAAGACATTCAAAAATTTTGAAAAAAAAAAATTTGTCCATACATTTCCCGAGATTTTATCATCAGATCGTGACTTCAATGCATAAAATTAATTTATTTTTTCGATAACTTTTTATTGTTATTTTTGAATATTGTGTTCAAGCACTAAAAAATGTCTTTAAGATTAAATAAAAAAAAAAATAAAAAATAAATAAATAAAATCAAAGCGAATCAAAATTTTTGCAAACTTAATTTTCTTTTGTCAGACTCACTCTACTAATAGAAGTAAAAGAATGTTTTGCGGTGGGTCGCAGCATATTTTTCTTACTACACCACAGGCTTCTTACTTTTTAGGCATCTCTTCATGCCTCAGATTTATATACTTTAGATTGTTATCTGTTACATTTTCTTCCAGGCAAACTTTGTTTCAATAATATTCTAAAATAGTTTGCCCATTTCAATTAACCAGGAGAATGAAAACCCATTAATAAATTTGCTCTTTTTATTTCTAGTGGTGTTCTTAGAGATTTTACCTAAGAATTCTGCTACAATGAATGTATTGGTGTCAAATCATCTGGATTATGTTTTATATGCTAAATATAAAATGTTTACCACTTTATTTTGTGTGTTTCTTTCCACGCACATATCTGGATGATGAAATTTTCAACATTAAAAATAATAACAGCAATCGTTAAAGCAATAAATTTAAAAAAATAAATGCTCAGTAAATTTTATCGAAAAGTTAATATTACTTTTAGTTATTCGTCATCAAAATTATTAATTTTTTAATAAACAAATTTATGTTTTTGAACGGTTTTAAACGAATAATTCGAAATTCTCACATTTTATCGAGGAAAGTTAAAGTAATGAAAGTTCATAAAAAGCCAAGGATAAAAAATAAATGTTTTTCATTTCTGTGTATACAATATTAAACGAATTATAGTGAAATATAGATGTCGATTCTATCAAGGAAAATTGCAGTAGTAAAATTTAATGTTGAATGACAAAACACGAGGAAAAAAACTCATAAAGCCTTTACAAAAGTAAAAAGACTTGTATAATGAAATTTCCTATTCAATCCTATTGATTTCCTCCTATTCAATTTATATAGTATTTAATAGAACTTTTTTATCCAGGGGAGCTATCGATTTTAACAATATCTCATTTTGAATGTATTTGTACTTTAATCAAGAGTTGATCAATTTTACGAACTATTGTTTGTTATGTTATTCAACGTTAAACGTAGTTAATTAAATTTTTCTCAATCGAAATATCATCTTGAACGTACTATAATTCGGTTAATGTTGCATCTACAAGAATAAAAAACAAATTTTTCAACTTTATTTTTACACTTTTTCGATGAAATGTAACGTTAACGAGTTATTTGTAAAAAAACTTGCATTTTTAGTTAAATTAATATTTTTGATAACTGATAACTCAAAACATATTGCCTTTTCAAAAAATCTTTAAAGAACATTTTTTGCTTTATTTATTTTAGTTTTGCAACGTCCACCCTTTCAGGAGGTGTTAATCACACTTCGAGAGGGTGAGGTAGGTCGTAATATAATAAATGGGCAAACATTTTAGAATTTAATTTATAAAACATAATTTAAAAGATTTACATCAGTACATTCACTGTAGTAAAATTCCCATCTTTTCATGTTTTAAGCTCTATAGGAACTGCAATATTCCTATTAACTTTTTCATTTGCGTGGCTTATAATAAAATATAGAAAACAAGCACAGAACCAGGAAAATTCTTCTCCTTAGTAAAAAAGAAATTTCTTATTAAAAATTCCTTTTTATTATTTTACAGGATGTGATGTCTATAGAAACAAATTCAGAGAAAAATGACGGGAAAATGATAAATTTAGGACAAATTGAAGGTGATATTGTCGTCACTCCAGATTGGAATTATTTATTAAATAATACAAAGTTTGCATCGTAAAAAAATATTTATTTATTAAAATTTAAAATTAAAAAAAAAAAAACAAATATTATATATGATGTAATTTTAGTCCCAAATCCTTCAAACTTCAAATTATTTATATTTTTCAGAAAACTAAGAAAATAGCGTGGAAGTAGATTTTGTCGTAGACCCATTTTTCGCATTTTGACAAACAAATTAAACTATAAAAAAAAGTTATAAGGGAGGAGAAGAAATTTTCTGCAAAGTAATATTTAGCATAAAAGAATGGGATTCGACCTCTCAGTCTAAGTAGCCAAAAATTGAAATGTGGTGACACCTTTACTCGCTTTGCCAAGACGCAGATTTTGATATATTTTGATTTGTTTGCAAAAAAATTATGAAAAATTCGACATATATATAAATAATGCATTACTTAATAAGTCTCCAATTTAATATATAACGATGACAAATATAATTATTTTTCTATCTATGATTTCTGGATTTTACTAACATTCAAATGATGCATGGCAAAATTCCAACAGTATGGTTCCAACTACAAGTTTACAAATAAGAGTGGTTTTAGTAAAAAAAAAATGTTGTTTCATCAAGATAATGCGGAATACCTGAAATCCCTCCCACCATACTCTCCAGAGTGACCCCAGTGCTTACTGATTTTTTTTATTGAAAAAGATGTATAATTAGTTAAATTGATTGCCGAAACCAAGTCCTATTTTACAACAGATAAATCATTCTACAAAAAATCAACAGGTTAGAAAATCGTTGAAATTATCGTTTCAATTTTTCAACATTATCAAATTCCTGAATAATAAACGAATAGTCGGATATCTAGTAAAAAAGTTGTCTTTCTTTATTATACTGGAGACTAATTAAGCCATTATAAAAGAAATTTTGCTGATGCCTTTGTTTCCTTCGGAAATATCTACTTACGAATAGAAGGCAAATAATGGAAACCCAGGTAAAAAATTTCAATGAAAATTTTATGGAATATTCGCACAGGTGACCCAATTCCTCAAAAATAATTAGAAGAGTAATTTTTCACTGTACCGTTCTAAATTATAACGTTTTTTTTTTTAAAGTGCCTGAAATTTTTTATTGAAAACTTGTATCTGTATATATAAAAAAAATTAATATTGAGATCAGAACGGCCGATTTGGCTAATATTTTTTTCTTCGAATGTTTGTAATAGTTGCAAAAAAAAAATTGAGTATTTTCTTTAGTAATATTTTTTTTTTTTTTTACTTTAATTAGTATTTTGAAAAAAGTTTAAAGTGTCTTGCGAAGCGGCTGAGTAACAGCTAGCACGTTAATTTTTTCTTTTTTTATACTCGGATAAAATGGAAAATGTGGTGAAAATTTTCAAATTGAAATAAACATTGATTTCAACCAAAAATTTACATAAGAAAATCTTGCAAGTAATAAGAAATTAATGAAAATTTTATTACAACTGTCCCGAATTCAAAAAAATAATAATAAAAGAATTACTAAGCATTTTCAAACAAAATCTTTTTAACAGTACAGTGAAATATTACTGAACTTTTGCTTTATTACTTGACTTATCTGTTTTATAAAATTTTCATTGAAATGATTTAGAATTCTTGTTCAGTTAGGACAAACAAATCAATTCCTCTTGTATTCTTCATTTTCTGGATGATATTTATTCTCCACGATAAACAATTATATTATTTTCAGTTTCGTATAATTTGACCTCATACAATAATTCTGGTTTAATTAAAACCTTTTTTAGTTCATTCCAAATATATATAGCAACATTTTCTGTGGTGCTTACAACATTCTCAAAATATGGACAATCTCGATCAATATTTTTATGGTCTAATTTGTCCATAATAGCTACGTTGATTGCATATTTCAGATCAGTCAAGTTCATTACCATTCCAGTACTCGGATCAATTTCACCTCGAACAGTCACGTAGACTAAAAATGTAAACGTATGTTATTTTCTTTCAAATGCAATTTCTCAATGTGAATATTTGCTATGTTATAAATACGCATTTCGACTACAATATGGGGTATATATATTGAATTTATAGAGGGTGGATACTGGAAAATGATTTTGAATCCTTAAGTGTTTGGTGCTTATAAGGATGTCGTATCTACAAACTTGTATGTATATAACTTAATTATGATTAGTGTAACAACTTTTTCATCTATAAAAATTGTGAAAAGTGGAGGGTATCTTTTTCAGAATTTCCACTCCCTTCTCTTTAGATAAGGGATGTAAGGGATGATAATTTGCAAAATAAAAATTTTTCAAATTATAAACTCTAATATAAATACTAAAAGGTTTTTACTAGTATTTAGTATAAATAAAGTATTATATTTTGTAAGAATGTTAGTAAATTATTTTTTACTTTATGTTTGCAAAATAGGGCTAGTTTTTAGAGGTTGAAAACATATGATGAAAAGTTTAACACCATTAAAGTGTACCAATTTATCTAAATATGGAATTCAAAAGTCAAAAAGTTGGTATTTTACGATAAAAAAAAAAGTTTACAAGGGTACAAATAATAAAATAAGAGTTGAAAATTCACAAACTGTGTTTTAAACCAAAAACTTTTCCATTTAAAATCTAAAAAAGTTTTTCAATTCATTAAAATTAATTAATTTATTTTTTTGTCCCTAGTTTTCACTCCTAAGCGTAATTTACGCACATTAGTATATGGTAAATTTTGAAGTAGATGGTACGTAGAGTTCATTTCCAAATTTTCAAGAAAATATATTTGTCTTGACGGAATACGGAGATTATACCTTATTTTTACCGCCATGCCCTGGACTAACAGGCTTAAAATTGACGGATATATGTTTTTTCACCAAAATTTTCTCGAACTTTTGACTGACTTATAGCACAAGTCTGCACAGATTTAATTCTATAGAAATTTATATGGAAAGGCTGAAGTCTGAGTAAAATGTCCATATCGTGTAAACCCTATATAACATTTGAAATTGGAATGGGACCATCCTTTATAAAACATTGATCTAGGCTAGTGATTCTAAGCCCTAAACGTTTTTTATGTCACGGCCCTTATAATAAAGTTCTAATTAATACTATAGAAATTGAATAGGAATGAATAAGAAATCAATAGGATTGAATAAGAAATCATTTTTTCAATGAATTGAAAATTTCTAAGATGTCTTTACCAACTTTAGTTGCGTTACATACATTTTGCGCTTGATTAAATAAACAAAAAATGTTCTTCAAAAGTGTTAAAAAGGACAAATTATTATACAAACGGTAAAATATATGTTGATTGAAATTAAAATAGTTTTCTCGAAATTTTGAAAAAAATAATAAAATAAATAATATATTGACATTTTAAGATTTGTTGCAATTTGAATATGTTTATAAGTTAAAAGTGTATATTTTTTGACAATTTATGGAAATCATAGTTTTCTTGTACACTAAAGAAATTTAAATGTGAGATTTGATATCATTAAAACTAAAATTGTCAAGCCAATTTAATCGATAAAATTTAAAGCAATTAAATTTTTGATTTCTTTGTTCTATTTCAAAGTTTTTGGAATTATTATTAAGATATATAATTTAAAAATTAGAAACTTCGTAATTGTTGCATAAGAGTACATACAAAATAATTATTATTTGCACTTCTTAAATTTGGTGGTATATTTCATGAATTTCGCAACACACAAGTCACACGACACAGTGGCTGGGGACTGAGCTGATATACCTAGAGTTCAAATTAATACTTAGAGTTATCACTTATTATCAAACACTATTACAAAGAAAGAGTTTCGAATAGATAGAATCCTTAAAATGATTATTTTAACCGTTTTACGATTATTTAAACCGATAATTATCATAAAGTTAAAATTTAAGTCTTATTATCTATTATAGAACACGATGAGTGTACCTATCTATATTCTGTATTTTTTGTACCTGTTTTCTGTATTTTAATAAGAAAAAAAACTCACCATCGTAATTATGACCATGACCATTTGGATTATTACATTTCCCGTAAACATCTTTGTTGGTTTCATCGTCTAAGAATGGACTATAAGTTTTCTTTTTAAATAACAATGTAAAATAAATTAATTTTATTTAAAATGTACCTGTGTAAGCGATGGCAAGCGCTAAAATGCTCACGTCTAGTTAAATATGCAATAGGCATTTTTTAAGATATTAAAAAAAAAACACAATCTGTTAATAATTGTACAAAGGCTTTGTTAGCTTGAATGACTTATATTAACTGATGAATCTACAAAATGTGTAAAAACTTGTTTGATAAGCAAAAAAAAAAAAAAAAAATTATCACGTCTTAAATATCACTATATTCTTTGTCTCTTATAATTATTACATAACTTTAAGGAAAAAAAGTTATGAATTTTACACTGTACAATACAATGTTTTACATTTAAAGAACTGCATGCCACTGTATTGGGTGAGAGAAATTTTCATGATTGATATTTCATATAAAAAAAGATTTATTTTGAAATAATGAATTTATTAATCAAAAAATTTCAAGAACATCTACATAATCTAAATTTTTATTTAAGTACCATCATTATAATAATAAATTTATTATGAATATTCATCTAATATCTTAGCGCGACAATTCATACAAATCACACTAGGGATGGAAATATACATTGATGTTTCGGAAACTTGTTTTTTCAAGAAAATATCGATGTTTTAGGTTGATACTTCTCGAACAGAAAACACCGGTAGTCGATGTTTTAAGCTCCTCTAGATCAAAAAAGTGGTTTTCAGAAATTGGTCTGTGAGTGTGTCTGGGATACTGTTTCGGGTAGACGCACACGATAAGTTTTGTGTGATCAGAAAATCTGATGGTCAACGCACACTATCAGACAGTCCTATAAGAAATTTGTATGAGAAATTCTGAATTTGATCCTATATCAGACAAAAATCTTTAGCAAGATCATCGGATGCGTACAACGAACCATAACAATTACTAAACCAATGAACTTTCTTCAAATATTTTAAATTTATTAATTACTTCTTGGCTAACAGAAGGCCTACTTCTGATAATATTGTAAGAAATTCTTAAGCCTGAGACTACTTCAATCAGCATCGTATATATGCGTACACAATAAGATTTTCTGATCAGAAAATCTGATGTCTTATGTAGAATTCTTACCGTGTGCGGGGTCTAATATAAAATACATACTAAGAGTTACATCAGATTTTTGGATCAGAAATAATAATAACAATAGTAACTCTGATTCTAAGTTACTAAAATTATAAATTAGTAAATAAATAAATATAATAAAAACACACACAATGGATAGTTAATTGATTTTATTAAAAAACTAATTTTAACTTTGATTCTACTAAACGTTGGGAAGTTCTCTAATTTTAATATAAAATTTGTAAAAAACCACTACAAATAATAAATATGTATGTATAAATTTTTTTATTGATATGGCGAATACAATTCGATACAATAATTTATTAAACATAATACATTCGAACTATAATTTTTTGATTTTTTTCACATATAAGTAAACTTTATTCTGACACAAAATCATACTGTTTTGAAACATAAGCTGGATTTTTTATTCTTCAAATTTTATCCTTTCGTTCTCTGAGTATGTAATTCAAAAAAACGTAGATCGTTTTTATATTATCGGCACTTCCACATTTTAATAATCTGGATTGGATTATCAATACTCAACTTAAAAATCCTTTCTCGTTCTGCCCCTCCTATGGAAATTTCAATTCGTTTAAGAGAAATCAACACTTTTATATTTAACACAGCTGTTCATAAACATAGACACCTTTTTCAAGATATAATAAAAAAAAACATCCTGTTTTTGATGTTTTAAACATTTTCTTTGTATACTCGATAAAAATAAAAATGCAACCAACGACTTAATTAATTCATTAATTTTAAGGGTCTTTTAGGAATTTTTATTAAGTTTTTAAAAAATAATATAAGTGGTAGTTTTAAATAATTATGAAATATGTTAATTTTGTAAAAATCACAAGGGTATAGTTTGATCACACGTTGAACGCAGAGGCCAAAACTAATCCAACCCGTTCAAACTACATCCCACAAATAACCTGGGTAGTATAATCACTACGGTTAAATGTTAGTATTTATTATAATAAATCATAAATTTCGGTTATTTGTGCTTTAGTTTTGTTTAATTTCTACTCATGTAACACAAAATAATAATAAATATTGTGACATGTTTTAAATTGAGGTATTTATGTGTCCAAGATAGTGCGGGTACCATACAAAAATTTCTAAAAAAACTCGAAAACTGGTATTCTCAATTTTCGTCTTATTTATACTTGTTTTACCAAAAATCTCGGCGCCATGAATATTGTAATCTCTACCTTCTGTAACTCGACATTTTACTAAAAGATGCACACATTCAATGCATTTATTACACAGATTACATATCTTTTCCCCTTCCACTTTCTCTATTTCATAATTAAATTTAAATATTCTGAAATTAGCATACATCCTTCTAATTTCCTTATCATCCATAATTCAATATTTCGCACCGTCTTTATAATAAGATAACATTTAAAATAAATTTAAGCAGTTTTTACTGTATATTTCTGGGAGTGTACGCTGAAACCAAATTTCATACATTTTTTCAAAGCTAATTATTTTTTTGGCCGATTTGTAATTCGGTAGAAGGTTTTTGGTATGCCTTAATTCAAAATTAATTTCACTCTTCCAAAATTGTTTTATGCATAATTTTTGTAATTCTTCATCACCTCAAAACTAATATTCGAAATTATTCCCGTTGATGAAACGGAGTTCCTTCGTCCTAGGTTCGTTACCAGTTTTAAGTATTTTTATCTTACTTTCATTGATGGTAAGTTTCGACTTTTTACAATAATTTTCCAGCCATCTAAACTCTCTTCTGAATCCTCCCACAGTTTTGGAGATCATGACAACAGCATATTTATGCTTTTTAGATTTTCAACCATATCATTTATATATAGCGAAATAGATAATTGACATCCTTGCCTTAAATTTATAAAAATCATATTATTTTTTCTGGTTCGAACTCAACAACTCGTGTTAGCATAAACAGATTTTGAAACTTCCACCATTTTTTCTGATATTCCTATTTTCAACAATTTCATCCACAATACCATACGATCTACCTATCAAATGCTTTTTCAAGATTCACAAACACCAGTGAAATCTTTTCGGTTATATAATGTTCTAAACAATTACAAGGAAACTATTTTTCTCCACTACGATGTATTCATTTATGATCAATTAAAACATTATATAGGTAAATGTTTTATTACGCGTATCACAAGCAAATTGATTTTCTCTAGTGTGAATTTGTTTATGTCTAACTAAATGACCCTTAGCAGTAAAATTTTTAAAACAAATATCACAAGAAAACAGTTTTTCTCCACTGTGAATTCGATTATGTACAACTAAATGGCCTTTCTGAGTAAATGTTTTATTACAGATATCACAAGAAAATGGTTTTTCTCCACTGTGAATTCGTTTATGTAAATCTAAATGAGCTTTCTGAGTAAATGTTTTATTACAGATATCACAAGAAAATGGTTTTTCTCCACTATGAGTTCGTTTATGAAAAACTAAAGAACTTTTCCGAGTAAATGGTTTATTACAAATATCACAAGAAAATGGTTTATCTCCCCTGTGAATTCTTTGATGACGAACTAAACAGCTTTTATACTTAAATATTTTATTACAAATATCACAAAAAAATGATTTTTCTTCAGAGTTAATCTTCTGTGATATAAAAACACTTTCATCAAATACTTCATCTTTAATTATTAATTCAGTGTTTAATTCTTTTTCAAATTTAATTTTTTCATAACTATCTGAATCAAAATGTTCTTGATCTTCTATATTTATATTGCCCTTGTTGTCTGCTATTTCATCCATCTCACCACTGATACAATCTTCTAGTGTTTCAATTTTAATTTTCCAATCTTCCATTGTAACATTTTCATCAAATATTTCAGCTTTAATCATTAATTCAGTGTTTAATTCTTTTTCAATTTTAATTTTTTCATAATTATCTGAATCAAAATGCTCTTGATTTTCTATATTTATATTGCCCTTGTTGTCTGCTATTTCATCAATCTCACCACTGATACAATCTTCTAGTGTTTCAATTTTAATTTTCCAATCTTCCATTGTAACATTTTCATCAAATATTTCATCTTTAATCATTAATTTAGTGTTTAATTCTTTTTCAATTTTAATTTTTTCATAATTATCTGAATCAAAATGCTCTTGATTTTCTATATTCATATTGCTCTTGTTATCTGGCAATTTATCTATTTCACCACTGCTACAATCTTCTATCTTTTCGTTTTTAATTTTCGAATCCTCAATTGTAATTTTGTATTTATATAATGAATATTTAGTCGATTTTCTGTTTAATTATTAAAATGCCGACAAAAGTCTAAAGTTCTAGCGTTAGTTAAACTGACAGTGATTAAGCTGTATATATGGGTATTCCTACGTATCACTGACAGTTAAAGAGGAATAACAATGGCGGATTTGTAATAAAATATTATTTTGAAATCTTTATTCAATTGGGATTTGGACCTTGCATCTTTATTAAATTAGGTCCGTTATCTAAGCTCATCGTATCCTTGTCATATTTTTGAATGTAGATGCTTTCATTCGCATAGTTTAGATGCCGATTTTAATATATATTAGATCTATCAATTTTATAATTATTTTCAATAACGTGAGCGTCTACTCATGATTTATAAATTCTTCCAGATTTTATATGTGCCATGTACTCTTTGAATCTTGTAACAATTTGTCTTCTACTTTATCCTATATATTTTTTCGGGCAATTTTGATATCCAATGCTATAAATTTTGAATGTAGATGCTTTCATTCGCATAGTTTAGATGCCGATTTTAATATTTTTATATTAGATCTATCAATTTTATAATTATTTTCAATAACGTGAGCGTCTACTCATGATTTATAAATTTGTAGGGACATTTGGTAACTAGTGATAATTGAGTGAAGTTGGTAATAGTTTAGTAATGTTTAGCGGTGTTTTTGAAAAGTAGTGATAAACATAGTGCTCTCTCTACTCTCAGCTATTTTCTACATCAAGAAACGCTAATGCGAACCCATCTCCTACGTCCACCATGCCCACTTGAACTTATGCCTGGATAACCCAAATTTCATGTTAAAACGCAAACCTGCATCTCCCTCCCCCCAACTGCTCCCTATTCAACCCAACATCAATCCGTACTAATTAACTAAAATGGCCGCCTTCCTTCTCCCTCAAAACCCACTGTATTAATTTTACCCCATCTAGCCAACCTATAAATAAAACTACTCAGATCAGTTCCAACAACAAATTCAAAATATTTTCCAAAGTATTCTTCGAAGAAATTATTCTAACCTTCTATAACTGCTCCATCATTATTCCTTTAATGTAGCCCTCCTATCCGAAATTTGGCTACGAGTTGAATATCAAACTCGAATTGTCGATATCAGATTTATAGATCTGATATCTGATAGCACTGACCGATACGGAGACGCTGAAATCGTCGTTCACCCTTAAATTGCACCCAGCTCTCAAATCCCAATTGCGTCCCCTTCTCATTATACACAGGTGGTTTGAGTTGCGAATAGATACCTTTCTTTTCTTTTATATGTATTTATAACTCTTCTAATAATTTTCTTTCTATAGAACAACTACAAAATACATACAACCAACGTCCCTGAACCTATTTTCCTAGCAGGTGATTTTAACGTGTACCATCCATCTTGGGGCAACCACCCTTGTGACCAGGTTGCTAACATTATCTGCGTTTTCTCGACTTTTCAAACCTCATTTTACTAAATGATGGTTCCCCACACTATGTAAACCCACTCCTATTCAATGTATTCGGTATGGACACACTTACTATAGTAGACTTAAAACAAGCGTGTATTAACAAAAGGAACAATTATAATGAAGGCAAGCATGCTGCGTCTATACAAAATGAATGATCTAGGATATATCATACGCTAGATTGTTTACCTTGTCAATCAAAATGTACACTATAACCAGTAGTAGTTTTTCACTCAATGTATTATACTTGTTAAGGTGGTGGATTTTATCTTATATAACTACATTTATTCATATTCAAATTAACTTTATTTTTCTTGTATAATTACTACATGTCAAAACTCTAACATCTTATTCTAACCACCGACAAACTTGAACTTGTCCAAGATAACTAACTAATTAATACCAACATATATGAAATATTACTAAAAATAAATGTGTTATATTTAACACGCCTCCTCACATTTATTTTCTTTTAAACAATTAAGTCCAGTGAATTTCTTAATTCTTCGAATCTTTTCTTACACAATGCTTTAGTAAAAATATCCGCTACATTTTCTTCACTTTTAACCTTAATAATATTAATAAAACCTTCTTTCATACATTCATATACATAATGATAATGCACTTCTATATGCTTCGAATTTTTTGTAAAATTACCATTTTTTGCTATGTCTATTACACCTGAGTTGTCTTCATATACATTAAGTGGTTTAACTAAATTAACATCAAAAATTTTTAACAATTCTTTAACAAACTTAAGTTCACTAACAGCTTCCGATAATGCTACATATTCTGCAAATGTTGATGCTTTCGTCACACTCTTTTGTTTCCTTGATTTCCAATATATTACATTGCCAAATAATCTCAATACGTAACCAGTTGTGGATTTTCTGTCTAAGTTATCCCCCGCCCAATCGGCGTCAACATAACAATCAAGAACTTTAATATTTTCATTTCTCTTATAAGTCATCTTTAAATTTTTCGTTAAATAAAGATATTGTAAAATTCGTAAAGCATATTTGTAATGTGTCTCGTTATAACAACTTTGAAATCTACTCAAGTAGTTTACACTGAAACTTATATCCGGTCTTGTAGCCGAACTTATATAGAGTAATGCACCAATTAAATTTCTATATTTAATGTTCATTTCACAATTATCTGATTTTTCAATTTTCAAATTTACTTCCATAGGTGTACTATATAATTTACTGTTTTCCAAATTATATTTTTTAATTAATGACTCAATATATTTAGTTTGATATAATTTCATTTCATTCGTTTGAGGCTCATAATCTATAGTGATTCCCAAATAATCTTTAATTTTACCAAGATCCTTCATTTTAAACTTTTCCGATAATAAAACTTTAATTTTTTTAATTTCATTTTTATCTTTGCAACAAATTAATAAATCATCAACGAAAATTAATAAATAAATGGTAACTGTTCCATTTTTAAACATATACAAACAAGGATCAATATCACTGCGTTCAAAACCTATACTTTTCAAAAATTCGTCGAGACATTCATACCAAGTTCTAGAGCTTTCTTTTAAACCGTACAACGCTTTTATCAATTTACAAACTCTGTTTGTACCATCTTCATAACCTTTAGGTTGTTTAACATAAACCTCAGAATTTACATTTCCGTTTAAAAAAACTGTCTCTACATCCATCTGTTCAATTTCTAAACCCATCTGACAACAATATGATAACAAAATCTTCAATGTTTGCATTTTAGCTACAGGAGAATAAGTATCTTCAATTTCATCGGTTTGTTGAAAACCTCTCACAACTAATCTAGCCTTAAATTTATTATCACACTTTTTAGTATAAATCCATTTTACATCTAACACTTTATTATTATCGACATTGTCAACCAATTTCCAAGTTTTATTTCTATTTAAACTATCTATTTCTCTATTCATAGCTTTCCGCCAAATTGTTTTCTCATTACTTTCCATCGCTTCCTCAAATGTACTTGGTACATTTGTACTACAAAAATTAGCAAAAATATAACTATTATACACTTCATAATCTTTTAAATATTCTGGAGGTTTTAAGGTTCGATCAGATCTACGAACACCCGATACCTCATCACCTTCATTAATATTATCATCATTTTCATTTTCATCATTACTACTTTCACTAGAAGTTAGGCTATTGTTGGTTGTATTATCATCTACATTATCCGTACTATCAGATACATCATCATCTAAACTGATCCATTTTACATTATTTTCAACAAATTCTACATGTCTTGCAACAACTACTCTCCCGTTTAGCAATATACGGTAACCAACATTACTGTATCCTACTAAGATTCCCATATCAGCCTTTTTATCCCATTTAGATTTCCTCTTTTCTTCCGGTATTCTAATAAAAACTTTACTACCGTATAAGCGTAGGTTTGACACATCCGGTTTTCGTTTAAAAAATATTTCATAAGGCGTTCTTTTTTCACTCGTGTTTGCTAACGTACGATTTTTCAAATAAGTTGCCGCGCAAACTATTTCTGGCCAATATTGTTTATCCAAATTTGCTTCTTCTTTTAAACAACGCGACATATTCATTATCGTTCTATTAAACCGTTCCGCGGTTCCATTTAATTCATGTACATAAGGAGGACAATTATTAATACTAATTCCTTTATCTTTCGTGAACTGATAAATCCTATTATTCAAATATTCTTTGCCGTTATCACATCTCAAAATTTTAACTCGTTTTCCCGTTAAATTTTCACATTCATTTACGTATTCAACTAAACAATCATAAACTTCTGTTTTTGATTTCATTGTATATATTCTAGCAATTTTACTGTAATCATCAATAAATGAAACAAAATATTCTTCGCCTTTAAACCCTTTTGTCTTGAAAGGTCCACAAACATCAGTGTGAACTATTTCTAAAATTTCCTTTGCCTTTTGTCTACTATTTTCGAAAGATTTATCATGCATTTTACTTTCTGTACATATTTTACATTTCATTATTTCCGATTCAAGTTTATTAGGTAGACCTTTTAACAATTGATTTTTACACAAAGTATTTAAATAACCAAAATTAACATGGCCTAACATACGATGCCATTTTTCTTTATTGCTCATCTTATTTGTATTTCCATTTGCTATATTAACAAAGGACACTTTTGATTCATTTGATCTCAATTTACTTTTCATGATGTATAAACCTCTCTCTTTGAATGCTACAGCAGTGACTTTACCATTATAATTATCAATAACCTTTGACATCTTTCTTTTAGATATAATCGTATTATTTTCTGTGATTTTACTATAACTTATTAAATTTGATTTCATATCTCTCACATAAAATACATTTTTCATCTCTATTAAATTCATTTGACCAAAAGCATTAAAATAACTAACAACATTTCCTAATTTTGTTGCATTTACCTTTCTATTATCACCTAAGTAAACATTTACTGGTTTTTTAAGTTCAATACATTTATCAAAATATCTTTCGTCATTAATAATATGGTCTGTACAACCACTATCTAAAAGCCACACAATCTCATTAGAATCAACATTTCTTATCTCAGAATTTTGTACCACATGATGCTCAACCGTTTTAACCCATGCATTATTCTTCTCTTCATTCTGTTGTTGTTGACGTTGCTGAGGAGTATTTCTGCGATATCCACGAAAACTGCCACGTCCTCTATAAACACCTCTTCCAGTACCTTGCCGTCCTTGTGATGATCTCCATCTTTGATCATCTGATGCTTGTTTATTATTTCTACAATTTCTCTGAATATGACCTGCTTCACCACAGCCATAACATGTCCAATTTTGCTGACTTTTATTCACCATAAATACATTTGATTTTCTACCTGGATTTTCATCTTTTGTAATTTTCATTTCAGCCATTTCAATTTTATTCTTTACATAATCAGCCGTTTGATCTTCCACTTTTAACGTGTCAATTAAATCACCAATATAACTATATGACTCCGGTAATGTGTTTAACATGTAATTTAATTTTTCTTTTTCAGTTACAGTTGCCCCAGCACTTTTCAACTCATTCACTGTCTTTTCGAAATCACTAAAAAATGTTGCTGAATCATGGTAGTCTTTTAGTCTCAATCTTTCCAATTTATTTCTACATACAATTTGTAATGCCGTTGATTCCTTTAAATACAAACTGTCGAACTTCTTTATTATTTCATATGCAGTTTCTTTATCACTAACAAATTCCAATTGTCTATCCGAGATCGCATTATATATTGTAGTGATACAGAAAAAGTCTTATTTTAAGTAATAGATATGCGATACGCATGCCCTAATTAATTAACGCATGTGTAATTAGGTCAACCCCTCTCAGGGACAAAAACAGTATAAAAGGGAATGCCTAACACCTATTTAATTAGAATCCAAGAATCCAAGAATCCAAGAATCCAAGAATCAAGAATCTAGATTAGAATCTATTTCCATCGGTTACGTTTAAATAGTTATACTTATTAAATTAATAAAGTTAATACAAGTATATTTTGTGTTATTAATTGAACAGTGGCTAATAGCGTTCCCGGATTCTCCTTAGTTAAATATTACTTCGTAAATTATTAACTAAGTAAAGGTTTTGGAATAGCACCATAGTCTATTACCCTGGTGACAGCGAAAATTGCCTTAATAATAAGTGACGTACACACATTCTATAAAGTGCTAATTTTTATAGTTAATTTCTATAAAAATCTGGTTACGACATAGAAAAATTGGTGACAGCGGTGAGATTTTCTCAACAAATTGGTAAAGAAATTCAAGTGGAAATTTCACACCTCTAGCCAACTGGAAATATTGGATGGAATAACAAGTACAAGTGGAAAGTAATCACCTCTAGCTTGCCAACAATATCAACTCCAGAGTCATTGGTACAAGTGGAAAAGGAAATTCATCACAAATTCAACACCACAAACGGAGAAAATCTACGTCAAAGAACTACACGAACGCCAAAAACCGTAAGTCATATTGTCAAAATTTTATTTCTAAAAGTTAAAGCTAATTTAAAGTCATTTAACTAAACTACAAAAATGTCGGTCAATGGTATTATCGACAGTTCATTAAACCCTATTCCTGATGTAAATTCAGAACATAACGGATCAATCACTAGCGATGATTCAGTTTCAAATAATGGAAGTAATATTATAGGGAATAATAATAATAATAATAATTATAATAATAATAATAATAATAATAATAATAATTACAATAATAATATTAATGATAATATTAATAATAATGATTACGGTATTAATAATAATCAAAACAGAAATAGAAATTCAAACGAATTAATACCATTATCATTTTTAGCTCAAATGATAACACCATTTAACGGTGATCCCAAAGAGTTAAATTCTTTTTTACAAAATGCAAATAACGCATTAGAAATTACTGCACCTGAACAAAGATTACCAATAACAATGTTAATTTTTTCAAAAATAAGCAGTGAAGTGAAAACCAAAATTAATATGACATCGATTCACACGTATAAAGAATTACGCGATAAATTATTATTAATTTATAGACCTGTTGAATCATATTCATATCTTATGGAACAATTAGAAACCATAAAACAAAAATCATCTGAATCAATAAAAGATTTTTATTTGAGGCTAGATGACATTACAAATAAATGTTTACTCGCAACGGAATCGCAAGCGACTTCGCACACATATGCAAGTGAAGTAAGAGTAATTCAACGCATTGCTCTGCGTAGATTTACACATCATTGTATACCTGAAATAAGTCAAATACTCAGACATAAAAACTTCACATCAATAAATGAGGCTATGTCTTTAGCTTGTGAAGAAGAAGCGTACTTATTAGCCGAATCGCGACTTAAAAGATTAAATATGAATCAACAATCTAAGTATTGTAAGAACTGCAAAACAAAAACTCACTTCACTAAGGATTGTAGAAAAAGCAATCATAATAATAAATTTAATAATTATAATAACAATAATCATAATAACATTGGTAATCATGTTCAAGGCACAGATAACAAATATAATTCAAAATATTGCAATTTCTGTAGAAAGAAAGGGCATTTAGAAGACGAATGTTTTAAAAAGAAAAGAGCTAGCCAAAATTTACCGAATCCTAGAATAGCTCAAACAAATACACAAAATTTAAACTCCAATCTATCCCAGATACCGGTCGCATCTGCGGATTTCGAAATGAAGCCGACCACATCTACCTTTCACATGGAGTAAAAGATAAAAAATTAACTTTTAATTGTAACCAGTCTAGCATAGGTACTTTAAAATTATTAATAGACACAGGCGCGTCAACTTCAATATTAAAAACGAGACACTTGATAGAAAATTTAGTTAATTTAAACAAAATAAACAAATTAACTCTGTCTGGTATTAACGGTACTATAAACACTTTAGGTACAGCTGAAATAAATCTTAGTAAAGAGGGTGAAGAGTTTAACTTTACTTTCAATTTAATAAACAAAGATTTTAATGTCCCTTATGATGGCATAATTGGGGATGATTTCTTAAGTCATTTTAATGCTGAAATAAATTATGGTAATAACACCATAAATTTTAATAAAACACTTGACTTAAAACCACAAACACTTACTTATGTACCCATAAAATTTATTACAAACAATAATAAAAATTCCGTTCTTACAGACGAAGAACAAACTCAAGTGCCTTCAAACATAATTATACCAAAAAATATTGTCATAACAAAAGATACTCAGACATATCCCGTTATAAACACTTCAGATAAAAACATTAAACTATCACACTTAAATTTAAAAACGTGCCCAATTCAAAAAGTATTTATTACCATAAATAATAATATGGAGAGGCTAGACATACTCAAACAAAATATTAGAATTGACCATTTAAATAGTGAAGAAAGGGAAGAAATATTAAATATTTGTGAAACATTCAATGACATATTCTTTTTACCTGGAGATGTACTTACTAGTACCCCTACGTTAAAACATAAAATAATACTTAATGATCCAACCCCTATTGCTACAAAAAATTATAGATATCCTAAAATTCATGAAGAAGAGGTAAACAAACAAATCACAAAGATGCTTGAACAAAATATAATACGCCCTTCTACCAGTGGGTGGTCTTCGCCTTTATGGGTCGTACCAAAAAAGCGTTTAGAAAATTCAAATGAACATAGATGGAGAGTCGTATCAGATTTCCGTAAACTAAATGAAGTAACTGTACCGGATTCTTTCCCAATACCTAATATAGAAGAAATCTTAGATCAATTAGGTAACTCAGTGTACTTCAGTATTCTCGATTTGGCTTCGGGATTTCATCAAATTTTAATGGAAGAAGAAGACAAACCAAAGACTGCCTTCTCGACTCCCCGTGGTCATTTTGAATATAATAGAATGACGTTCGGGCTCCGGAACGCCCCTAGCACCTTTCAAAGATTAATGAACACTGTGCTTGTAAATAATTTAGGTCATGATTGTTTTGTATACCTAGATGATGTAGTAATATTTGGAAAAAATTTAAAAGATCATAATGATAAACTTATAAGAATATTTAAAGAACTACGTAAACATAATTTAAAATTACAACCCGACAAATGCGAATTCTTAAAAAAAGAAGCGCAATATTTAGGTCATATTATTACTCAAGACGGTGTAAAACATAATCCAAATAAGGTTGAAGCGATTATGAACAGAAAACCGCCGAGAAATACAAAAGAAATTAAATCATTTTTAGGCCAGTTAAACTATTATCGTAGATTTATTAAAAATTACGCACAAATAGCTAAACCATTAACAAGGTTATTAAAAAATGGTGTAGCTTTTGAATTTAATGAAAAATGCTTAGAAGCTTTTAATAATTTAAAAACAGCTCTCACTACAGAACCTGTTTTACAATATCCAAACTTCGATGAACCATTTATCTTAACAACGGATGCATCGAATGAAGCAATTGGAAGTATTCTCTCACAAGGTCCATTGACAAAAGATAAACCAATTGCTTATTTTTCTAAAACATTAAATAATGCCGAACGCAATTACAGTACAACCGAAAAAGAATTACTCGCGATTGTACAATCGGTTAAACATTTTAGGCCGTATTTATTCGGAAACAAGGAATTTACCATAGTTTCTGATCATCGCCCATTACAATACTTGATGAATTGTAAAGATCCGTCATCTCGACTCGTAAGATGGAGATTAAAATTACTAGAATACAATTATAAAATTGTGTATAAAGCCGGTAAAACATTAACAAATGCTGACGCTTTATCTAGACCAACAATAAATGCAATTTTACCAAAAAATTTTAACACTTTTAAGGATTTCCACCAAAGAAATTTAGACCCTAAACAATTCAAAAAAATTAATAAACCTTTTGAAGATATAGAAAATCTAGTAATACCATATTCTACAGATTTATCTATGAACAATACGTATTCATTCTATATACAAACTAATACTAGTTTAAAGAATGTACAAAAACCAAAAATAAATGATGTTTTTAAACTAAACTCAACGAATAATGAAAACTTATTCATTATAATATTAAGAGAAAAACCTTCTGAAAATATCACATATGAAAATTTATTTCAATGTTTGACTAACTTGAGTCAAGTATTGACAATTAACCAAATAAATAAAATAGAAATGGTAAATATACCAAACGTTTCTCGAAATATAAAGCAAGGCACTTTTGAAGGTATGTTAGAATATATTATGCCAGATAATTTAGAAATCACTTTAATTACGGGAGATTTGATTCATCCTTCACGAGAACAAATTCCTGAAATAATTAAAGACTTTCATAGTAATATATTAGCTGGAGGACACAGAGGTGTTACAAGTACACATCAAGAAATCAAAAAACGTTATTTTTGGAAAGGGATAAAACAAGATATTGAAAAATATATCAAAAACTGCCCTGTTTGTCAAAAAATTAAAACTCCTCAATATCAAAAAACACCAATGGTTATTTCTACACCAGCAAACGAATTCAATGATGCTATAGCTTTAGATATAATGGGACCATACCCTTTGACTAAAAACGGTAACAGATACATCTTAACCATACAAGATGAATTAACCAAATTTGTTCAAGGATACCCAATACCTGAAGCAAATGCAGAAATCTGTGCTATTCATCTATTGAAATATTGCACTATCTTTGGATTCCCTAATACTATATTGACAGATCAAGGAACAGAATTTTTAAATAAACTTTTCAAAGAAATAACAAATATTTTGTCCATAAAACATAAAACCTCAACACCTTACCATCCACAAAGCAATGGCTCGATCGAAAGATCTCATTCGACAATAAAAACCTTCTTAAGAGCATATATTTTAGAAAATGGTAATGATTGGGACGAGCTCATTTATTTGGCCATACACAGCCATAATACCCATATAAATAGGAGTACACAAGAGAAACCATATACTCTCGTATTTGGTAAAGAGCCACAGATCCCTAGACTAATAGAAAAACCTAGAGAAAAACCAACTTACCATAATTTAGCTCAAGACATTCTAAATAGAGCAAAACAAATTAGAAAAACTGCAAAAGATAATTTAATGAAATCTAAAGAAATAAATAAATGCTATTATGATAGAAAAACTAAAGAGAAAAACTTTGAAAACGTTAAATACGTTTTATTAGAAAACAAACTTCGAAGAGTTCAACATAACCGAAAGTTAGAACCTTCTTATACTGGTCCTTACGAACTAATACAGGATCATGCTGAAAACCACACAGCCACGATAAAAATTAAAAATAAATTAAAAACTTATCATTATAATATGCTGAAACCTTATGTTTCAGATGTGGATAATAATAATATTAATAACAGCGATCACGAGAGTATCGATACAGGTGGAGAATTATCAAATTAATCCCATCAAGAAAACATCTGGATTATTTTACGTCGACCTCGGAGACGCAAAAATTACAAATCAATATATAAGTCTAATTCACTTTCATAATTTAACGCATTTACAAAATATGTTGGATTTATCCTTCAAATATTTTAGTCAATCTTTAGCATTCTGTACTCTAGTAAAAGATAAAGAAGCTAGTACATGTAGACTAACACTTGCTATAATTAATAATCAATTAAAAGAATTAACTAGTCAATTAGATGATGTATCAGCACATCATAATATAAGAAAAAGAGGCTTAATAGATGGAATTAGTTATCCAATCAAATGGCTTTTTGGTATACCAGATGCTGAAGATGCTACTTTCTATAAAGATTCAATCGAAAGTCTTATAAATGATCAAAAACAAACTCACGTACTTATGCAAAGTCAAATTAGAATAATATCCGACACAATAAAAAATATTAACAAAACAATTTCTACTTTAGATGCCGTAGAAGAAAAATTAAATGTAAATGTAAAAATCTTTAATGAATATATGATAAATTCAAAAAACGAAATAAATATTAATACATTACAAATAAAATTAGTTGATCATTTACTTCTAATAAAACAAATAAATGATATGATTCAAAAAGAATTAGATAAGTATAGATTATCTCTTTCACTATCTAGACACGGCATAATTGATTACAATGTAATACCTCCACATACTTTGCAACAAGAATTACAAAATTCAATTAAATTTAACTTACCCATTGAACCTTCCTGGGAAAACTTAGAATATTATTATAAACTATTGAAAACAAAAACGGTGATGACTGATAACAAATTAATTATTATTATTAAAATACCAATTACTTCTATCAATCAATATAATCTTTATAAAATAATACCATTACCTAGTCCATACAAGGAAAATCCTGAGGTTTTAACATACATACAAAATGACTTTAAATATATGCTTATGACTAGAAGTAAAACACAATATGCACTAATGAACGATATAAATAATTGTAATGAATATAAACCCAATACATACATTTGCGAGAAAGTTCAGCTTTCAAAATTAAAAATTGAAGAAAATTGTGAATCAGCTTTATTCGACTTATTAACCACGAAAATTCCGAAAACGTGTAAAACAAACACAATACACGCGAATGCAGAAATATGGCAGCAAGTTACGATGAATAAATGGATCTATGTTTTATCTAAACCAGTTAGATATACGGTATTATGTCAGAACAATGAAGACTCCGATTTTATTATAGACAAAACAGGAATTCTAACAATAAATGGAAATTGTAAAGGACATACCAACAATTATATTATGGAACCACAAATATCATTGTTCAATCGAACAATAAAGTTAATAACTCCGAATATCGAAATAACTGAAGATGAATGTTGTATTAAATCAAATATAAACAAAACAACATTAAAAATTAAACTCATGGAACCAATAAAATTATCTCATATCGACTTGTCAGACCTAAAATTCGCCACTCATCGTCTCAACCAATTCGATGAACAGTTACAACAACAATTGAATAAACCATTCTTTATTCAACACGAAAATTCAATACTTCATGGTTTAAAGATGTTAATAAGTACTCTTTCAATTCTATTTGGGATATATTTAACCTACAAGTTACAGCTACCAAAATTCATATGGAAAATAATAAAGTCATGTTATAAACCAAGTATCAATGATAGAAGAAATGGCAGCCAACCTGAAAGCTCTTCACTCAGCTTCATAAATTGTTGTTTTGGAGAACGTGTAAATAATCAAAACCAAATTCAACCACACACGGATACAAGTGTCTTTTATAAAAATGAATCATCCGATGAAGATGCTGCTGTGCAAATAATATACCCAATAACATCAGCACCACAACCACCACCTTATAATCTAAGATCTACATCACAACCCAAAAATATAAAGAAAAGTGTGAAAAGTTATAATTCAGAGAGGACAGGTTCAAAAAGGACAATCTCAATAAATAAAGTGTAGTAATTCCAATTAAATAAAATTTTATAAATTTCAATTGTATAGAATAATTAAAAATTCTATATTTTAGATTTAAGATTTTACTATACATTATATTTTTGAAAAAAAAAAAATTTATATTATATGTTAAACTTTTATATTTTTATAATCAAAGGAAAATTTATATTTTAGATAAATTAATTAACATTTTATTTTAAAAATATTCTTAAAAAAAAAAAAAAAAAAATATTGTATAATGTCTTACATTTTATATTTTAATTACTTCAAATTTCAATTTGATTTTAACTTATAAAAGGAAAATATTAAAAAGGTGTTACTCATCTCCTAACTAATTGCATAAAAAAAAAGAATTGTGTCAATTAAATAACAATCCTTTTATTAAGGGGGGAAAATGTAGTGATACAGAAAAAGTCTTATTTTAAGTAATAGATATGCGATACGCATGCCCTAATTAATTAACGCATGTGTAATTAGGTCAACCCCTCTCAGGGACAAAAACAGTATAAAAGGGAATGCCTAACACCTATTTAATTAGAATCCAAGAATCCAAGAATCCAAGAATCCAAGAATCAAGAATCTAGATTAGAATCTATTTCCATCGGTTACGTTTAAATAG
>CM035595.1:58740073-58802478 GCA_020423425.1 Chrysopa pallens
TTTTTTTACTGATGTTGAAAATTTAATGAGTGTTAATTTACGCTTTTCTTTTATTTCTTTCATTGTTTTATTGTTGAATTCTTATGGTAATGTTCGAAAGTTACTCTTGTTAAAACTATAACTATATAAATTAATTTTTTTTAGATGGCTAACGTTATTTATGATGAGGAGCATACTGACATACAACAAGTCGATCAATACGCAATTATTGCTTTTTTACCAAAAAAAGATGGTTGTCCCTGGGAAATTGATTTGATTCCATCTTCAATCAATTATGATAGTGGTAAACTCGTATGCTCGTATCCTAATACCAAAAAAGATCTTAAAAAAACGGGATGAATTTTTGGAAAATTTGTCAAAAATTTTAAGTGCACTTAAAATTTTTAATCGACACAGGCGCTGATAATAATTTCATAGACCCTAAGCATATTTCTAATTTCCAAATTTACCCTACTAATATTGTTGTTAAAACCGCTCTAAAAAGCTATCAACTAAATCAAAAAATTATATTAGACTATTTATCGCAGTTACATAACCACAAACCCCTACACTTCTTAGTATTCAAATTCCATCATTTCTTTGACGGAATAATTGGTAACGAAACTTTACAACAATTACGAGCAAATATCGATTACAAAACAAACACTATAACTTTTGGTAATACTAAAATCAAGCTACATTATAAACCATTCATTAAACCCCAAATATTTAATTTAGAACCAAACGAAGCAAAACCTAGAGATATTAGTCTTAAACGAAAGTGATCAACCACAGTCACTTATAATATCTCAACCTTTACGTTGTGAACAATTGAATTATTACACTGAAATAAATTCCCATTTCAATTTAAAAGACGCTAATTATGACTATCAATTTGTCTTGGAAAACCTACGTACAAACCATTTAAACCCCGAGGAAAAACAAAAACTTTTAGATCTGTGTTCAAAATATCGGGATATATTCTATACCTCAGACCAAAGCATGACATTTACTTCTTTAATAAAACATCGTATCGAAACTAAGGACGATATGCCTATCTACACGAAATCTTATAGATACCCACACGTGCACAAAGAAGTCACTAGGTAAATTAACGAAATGCTTGAAAAAAACATCATACGCCCATCTAATTCCCCCAGGTCATCGCCGATAAGGATAGTCAGTAAGAAAGCTGATGCATCTGGAAAGGAAAAATGGAGACTGGTAATCGATTATAGAAAACTAAACGAAAAAACTATAAACGACCGATATCCACTCCCTAATATAACTGATATTCTCGACAAACTAGGACGATGTCAATATTTTACCACCCTGGACCTGGCTTCAGGATTCCATCAAATAGAAATGGACAAAAGCGACATACCAAAAACCGCATTCTCGGTAGACAACGGACATTACGAGTTCACAAGAATTACTTTTGCACTGAAAAATGCTCCAGCAACATTCCAACACGTAATGGACAACATGCTTCGCGAATATATCGGACACAATGTATTAGTATACATGGACGATATAATAATATTCTCGTCCTCTCTTCAAGAACATATAGAGAAGCTTCTAAAAGTATTTGGCAAATTACGTCAATACAATTTTAAGACCCAGTTGGATAAATGCGAATTTTTACATCACGAAATAGAGTTTAAGGACACATTGTAACCACGGACGGCATAAAACCAAACCCAAAAAAAATTGATATAATAAAACGATTTCCAATACCCAAAACAGACACAGAGATCAAATCATTTCTTGGACTTATAGGATATTATAGGAAATTTATCAATAATTTCGGTAAAATAACCAAGCCAATGACCGAATGCTTGCGTAAAGGAACTACTATTAACATCAAAGCCCCTAAATACGTAGAATGTTTCGAGTACTGTAAGACTCTACTCTCTGGAGATCCTATACTACAGTATCCGGATTTCACCAAACCGTTCATTCTAACGACTGACGCAAGTAATTTTGCAATTGGTGCGGTTTTGTCACAAGGATCAGTTGGACAAGACAGACCCATAATCTACGCTTCGCGTACACTAAATAAATCAGAATGTAATTACAGTACGATCGAAAAAAAACTCCTGGCTATCGTGTGGGCATGCAAACAGTTTCGACCCTACTTATACGGATAAAAATTTAACATTTTAACAGACCACAAACCACTTAAATGGATATTCTCTCTCAAGGAACCAAATTCCAAACTAATACGATGGAGAACCAAATAATCTGATTTTAATTTTAACATCGACTACAAACCGGGAAAACAAAATTATAATGCCGACGCACTTTCTCGAGTACAATTGTACTATGCAGGTAAGTGGGCTATCCCAACGGTAAGGGCAGTTCATAAGAAAGTTAAAGCATTAAAACGCCCAAGCTACAGCCCCTGGTCATCCATCTTCCATTTGGATAGTTCTAAAAAAAGGATGCCAGTAAAAAACAAAAATGGCGGTTAGTCGTTGACTACAGGAAAATCGACGAAAAGAAGATTGACGACCGGTACCGTATACCAAATATAACTGATATTCTGGACAAACTTGAAAAATGTACCGTCTTTTCCACGCTAGATTAAGCTTCGGAATTTTACCATTTTTCAAGGAAAAATCTGTCTTGTATACATGGATGATGTAATCATATTCTCCACCGGGTTCTTGCGACATATTGTAACAAACGAAGGAATTAAACCAAATCCAGACCAAATAAATCAATTAAACAATTTCCAAATACCCAAAACTCAGATAGAAATTAAATCATTTTTTGGCGTATTAGGATACTGCAGGAAGTTTATTAGCGACTGCTAAATTAACGAAACCTATGACAGAGTACTTAAGAAAAGACAAGAAAATAGAAATTACAGACCGTTACGTAAATTGTTTTGAACTATGTACAGAAATTCTTTAAAGTAGACACTAAACCGACAGCAACAAACATAATACAGATATATACACCAACTTCTGACAGCTCCGAACAGCAGTGTGAAGAGTTTTATAATCGTTTGAAAAATATACTTGCTACTACTTAAAGTCGAGAATGTACAATTATAATGGGAGGCTTTAACGAAAAAGTGGGAAGCAATGAAGACAAACCTGCCATTGGTCCATTTGGACTTGGAAAAAGAAACTCAAGAGGAGACACTTTAGCCGAATTTGCAAACAGTAATAAACTCATCATTACCAATACATGGTTTAAGCAACCCGCTAGGAGATTATATACTTGGAAGGCACCATGAGATACTTCTGCGAAAATAATCAGGAATAAAAAACGAACTTTTAGTAATAGTTTGGACAACCAAATATTTGAGGCAATACCTATTCGGTCGTAAATTTAATATTATCATAGACCATAAACCCTTACTATGGTTAGTAAACTTGAAAGAGCCAAAGTCAAAACTTGTACGTTGGCGGTTGAAGCTCGAAGAATTTGACTCTCAAATAATCTACAAAAAAGGAACCATGAATATTAGAGCCGACTCTCTAAGTCGAGTCAAATTGGAATTCAATGTAAATTCAGTAAGCATCATCGGCGATACTGATATTTCTTAAATCATCTCTTTAGATTCTAATGATTCTAACTTCCCATCCTCCGACCAAGCACGGTTTGGTAGTGAATCTTATAAATCATAAGTAAGAACAGTACATTCAGCTAAAAGTAACACTCAACGATTTTTCACAACAACTTGTATTTGAAAATTCCGATAAAAAACCAGTAAATACATTAAAAAGTATCCTTAACAAATAGCAAAGGCGAACAATCCGTAAAACACAATTAACTGAACAAGGCATTATAGATATTTTTAAGAAATTCGTAGCTCCCCATAAATTAACTGCTATTTTCGCGAAGGACGATCCCTTAAAAGTAGTTCAATCGGTATACTCCCGATTATTTTCGCAATCAAACACCTTCAAACTATATGTACGTCTATTCTAAATGATATAACAAATGCTGAGGGACAAGATGACATTATTAGGAAAAACCACAAAAAAATTAATCATAGAGAGAGGAATTACAAAGACATTTAACCATTTAAAACGACGATACTACTTTGATTCAATGAAAACCAAAATTACCAAACAATCAACAATTGCGAAACTTGTCAGACAACCCCAAAAATGTAAATATCAAATAACGAAAAACTCCGAAAAACCACACGACTTACAAAATATTGATATTTTCTTCGTTCGAAATGAAAAAATTAAAAACAGTCTAAGATAATTTCTCTAACTTCGCTGCTAAAAATTCTACCTCTAAATTCTCTAAATTCGACCCCCCAGAGCTCTACTGGTAATGCGCCTGTAGACAAATTGCATTCCACTCTTATTGAAATTTGGAAAATTATCTATACCAAGAAACCACCACCTAAAGCTGACGTTATTCTTCAAGAAACATTAATTACATATAACACAATTCCATCTGTTGTGTTACTGTCAGAGTAAATAAATCATTGTACCGAAATTATCAAAAGTGTCATATCAAAATTGTTACTACTGGTACATTTTATATTTTGTGATATTAAATTATATACTGTGCTAGTATGACATCTGACACGCACACCGCGAACTAACTCATCGGTGAAAGCGAATCAGATTCGTTCGTTTATGTATTCATAGAACACAATACTTAAGATATTCAAGTTAACATTTGAAGGTGTAAACTATCCAATAAAGAGAGGTGACATGGAGAAAATATGGTTGGAGAGTTTAACCAGCAGCGATTTGGCGGCATACAAGAAATATGAGCCTAATTCTTCAGAGAATTGGTATGGAACAATGGGACCTTATTTAAACATTTTAGGAGCCTTTGGTTTAAGGTATTGTTACGTTATTTTGTGTGTATTTTATACACAAATAACCCAACACAATAAGTTGTTTTTATTTAAAATATATTATGTAATAAACATTTTTTGTAAGCAACAAAAATAGGTTGCTTACCTTAACAGAGCGTGCTTGATAGTTAGCTTCCATACGAGCACCCGACTTAGTAACAACTAACAAAGCTTGTTATTATAGTGATTGTTAAAATATGAGATACCAGTGCTCCTCAATATGACTTAAATAAGTTTCTTTTTTTTTAAATTATATATTTCAAAATTAAACGAGATTGATTTTAGTATTTATTAAATAGTTTTGATATCCATATTGTATATTATTCAGTTTTAATTAGTTACAAAATTGTGTTTTTGATTGAATTTGTTTATTAAAATAAATCGACCACGTGGGTCTATTTTCAATAGTAATGTTTAAAATTCATATTGTGTGAATTTTTTTTCTTAAATAATCCCTTTTTATTACGATGGAGAAATTATGAAGCGTTTCTCCAAAGAGCATCAAACAGTTCTTCCGGTTTCAATCTCTAAAACCTCTGGACCTAATTTATTTATCTGAATACGTCAGGTTGGGCCTAGTACAATTTTATTCTGTGCACTCTTAAGAGTGTAACTTTACATTCCTTTTACTTCGTATTTATTTTCTCCTTTTATTAGTGAACTAAGTTGTATTAATTTAATTTACTAATCCTAATTTTATAATATCGTCTTTCTTTCTTATTCATTTTTTTTTATTAGTTAATTCAATTATATTAATTTAATTAACTAATCATTTATTTTTGATTGTTAAATCATATTTTTATATAATTTAATTATCCTCTTCGTTAAATTTTTATTAAATTTAATTTTCTTTTTGCTCCAGTATAATCAACTCAGGATAGGTCATGATAGAATGCCCTTAAAGAAAGCTGACGGGAAAACTCATGTCACATTGGTGAACAAATATGGATTAAATGGTGCTCATCTTTTTTTATTAGAAGGTGCAAGTTTCCCACCAGAAAGAAAATCATCCATGGCTCAAAGTCTTGGCCCGATGACTATATTTCTCACTATGGTGCGAACTGAAGGGGAGTTTAGGAAGAAATGGGAAGCAACTGTTAAAAGGACATTCATGCATATACCTTGCATAAATGACATAATAGAAGTTACAAAACACTTTAAAACAGCTAAGGATGCAACACGGTGCTAATGACGTACTAACTTTACTTAAAAATTCAATTAAATGAATAATAATTTAATGTCTATTTTATTTAAATTACGCCCAGTCAACGACAGTGGTGACCCTCGAGTGAGTGTGTTAAATATTTTAATGTTAAAATTGGCAGATTGTGTAAGTTTTATAATACAAAAACAAAACAACAACAAAACTGCGTAAATATCTAACATCATTAGTCATTTTTTTTAACATATTCTAATCATCAAATAAAAAACAACATTTATTTTAATTATTCAACTAAATTTATATTAAAATTTTGTGAGCGGGAAAATACCCGATACATATTTAATATATGAATATAATGTTGGCTTTGGCTACTCTCCTAACATATGGATTCAGCGTTATCATTCGTACCATAATTATCGTACACATCACATAATTTGGCACTTGGTACTTTCAAACATAGAGGTGTCGTTATGTGACGGAATTGTACGATAATCCAACGTGCGCAACATAATTTTGCGATAATTTTTCCTGTTCAAATATTCCCACCAAAAATAGAATTTTCATCATGCTGCCCTCTCAAGACTCTTTGATATATTACATGTTACATACAGTTGACAGTCCAGTTTATAGGGTCCCAGTTATTCATAGGTTATTGTTACAAAACATTTTAAAATAGCTAAGGATGCAACTGTATTTGCAAAATGTATGTGCCATTCTCCACACCTTTGCGCAAATAGTGCATGTAATGTTTTGCCATCTGATTGTGAACAATTGACTCATAGCGTATATAATCATTTTTCGTTGACTTCTAAACGACAGTTTGCTTTCAAAAACAGTCAATCATTATTAGAATTGAAAAATCACAAATTCTTCGTCCTGCTCAAACTCCCTGGTTGTCAACATCAGCTGTTATTACAAGATTATTAGAACAATGGGATGCTTTAATTTTATACTTTAACCAATTAAACTACGAGCTAGAAGTTAAAAAATCGAGTAGCACAAAAGGCAAGTCTGAATCTGAGATATATAAAATATTAAGACTTTTAACAGATCCAATAATTAAATTATATTATGAGTTTCTTGAATGGGCTTTACCAAAAGTCACTGGATTAAACAAATTATTCCAATATGATATGGATTCCATGTAATTGTAAACAGTGTAAAGTGTAACCATAATAGATATTTGTTTGCTAGTTTTATTTATTAATTGTTCTATAAATTGTCAATAATCAATCTCTCATTCTAATTATTTTGTACTTTTATACAGAGAATAAAATCACGTTTTTAGCTGAACAAAAACTTTTAATTATGTTGTTGTTGTTACATCTTACCAAAACTTAAAACTGACTGATTATACATCAACTAAATAGTATTAACCATACAAATAAATTTATAGTGAATAATAAGTATTCTGACGTAACGTAATGACAGGCTTAGACCAATCTATAAAGTTAATAATAATAATAATACCCTTTGGTTAATGGCTAAAAGTAGCTAAAGCCAGGAAAAAAAAAAAAGAAAAAAAAAAGAGAGTTTCGATAAACATTCCACTATTTTGGAGAAAAAACGTGAGTTTGTGGTTCACGCAAGTTGAATCACAGTTCATAACATCCAACATTACTAACGAAGTTCCACTACGTACTTGCTGCTTTAGAAAGTGAGATACTCGGCGAAGTTAGTAATTTTGTTACAAATCCTCCGTTAACCGAAGTTTACAATAAATTTAAACAGATATTGATCGAACAATTTTCTGATTCAAAGGCCCGTAAAGTTAAAAAGCTACTAACTGAATTAAAACTCGGGGATAAACGTTCATCCACATGACTGCGCGAGATGAAACAATTAGCAGGAAACCAACTTACTGATGAATTTTTACGCTCAACATTTTTACAGCGTATGCCGCAAAATGAACGCTCAGTGTTAGCATTTAGTTCACAAAGCGTGGAAAAATTAGCTCCGATGGCTGATAAAATCGTCGAAATTGCCTAACCATCATATCCAGAAGTTAATAGTGCTTCGGCAGTTCAACAACCCATAGTGCATTACCAAATTTCAGGCTTAATTCGAATAATAAATCTAGATTGCGTAGCCGTTCTAGGTCAAATTCCAGAAATGTTACCAAGCATCCGTCATGCTGGTACTATCATAAATATAATTCGAATGCACGCAAATGCGTATTACCTTGTAATTTTGGTAAATCACAAAATAATACGCCTAACAATGTTAATCATCTGGAAAATTAAGTGATCCGTTGCTATGTGCGGCGAAGCACGGGTCTACATCACTCCGCTACCTTGTGTTCGACAGAAATTCTAACGCTGAATTTCTTATTGACACAGGCGCAGATATTTCTGTCCTACCGGCTAAGAATTTTCCCAATCGAAAACTCACGGAATATAAATTACAATTTATATCCGACAGTAACACCACACATTCTTTCACTAACTAAATTAACACCATATGAAATATTCTTTGGGAGGACGTACAAATTCAATTGTAACCTAAACCACAAAGACACCCATCATTATGTCACCAAACTCCACTCACAGAAAGAATCGCTTTACAAAAATGACTATGAATACAATCAAAACTCTAATAAGCAAGCTATAGAAACAAGAAAAGTTATTCGAAAGTATAATCCCGGTAATACCGTTTACGAACTAAAAACAATCAGTGTAAATTTAGTAACACAACACATTAACGACCAACAGTCGACAGTTGCCGAAGCTTACTTTAATGTTAACGAGAGCAGCCAAGAGAAATTTAACTTATTTAACCGAACATGAAAAGTATCGTCGTGCTGTGACACGGGCGTGCCTAAATGCAGGTGATAATCCTAATGTCCCACCGAGCAATAATCGAGAGGATGATGATGACGAAGAAAGAGCTACAAACCACGTATTTGAGAGTGAGAATGCTAAGCCTGATAAATTAATAACAAAGACTAAGGTAAATAGGAGGCTTATAAAAGGGAAGGATGGAGTCGAACGGACTCAGGTCACCTTTTATGAGAGAAAGACAAGAACTCACACGCTCTCTATTCAGTCTCGAAAAACTGCAAACATGATGGCAGCAACTTCACAATAGATCAAAAGTTTCTTTTCAAAAGCAGCCTCTTCTAAGAATAAAACATGGGCGGTTGCAGTAGCCAGGAACATCTTATCATTATTACTGAAATTAAAGAATGATAAAAAATCAAAATTCCTACAACTGCTCCCAATGGGGAATAATAATACCAAAGAAGCTCGTAACAGAGCTTTATTGGAATTGGTTTATCTAGTGGGAGGTTGGGCAGGACGAAATGTAGATACTATAGTACAGGGGGACGGTGTTGAACCCGAAGAAATTCCGGAAACAATAATTGGTGAAATAGATAAGTCTCGCTTGAGCGGATCAGTGTGTCAGATCCAATCTATATATTACGGCCCTTGGGCTGCTGATGTACGGAAAGAACGAATATGCTTAATCTGTTTAGTCCAACATTTATCCGGAAACTATTTGGATTTTGCAGAGTCAGAAGAACATGTAAAAGACCAACAACAGTTTATGCGTTTATTACTTTCTAAAGAAGGTAAATAATTATTTGATAGTGGTGCAGGATACCTAGCTAAGATCCACAAGAAAGAAATGCATGCAACAAACGGTAATATAAAAATAGATGATGAAAATGATACCCGGGAAGACAACACATATATGCAATATATCTATCAAATAAATTACAATATCGATCTAATACTAAATCATATTAATAACATTATAGAATCAATAATTTTAGTTAAACTCAATATCATATCAGAACAAATTCTCAAGCCTAACGAGACTTTATTCATAAATATTAAGGAGTCAGACAGTTTTGGGATTGCAAGCGTACTACCATAACACAAATATAATTTTCAATATTCAAATACCAGTATTATCCCCACGTAAATTGTTTCTTTTCCATCTTATTCGTATACCAATCAACAAAAATCAAGGCATCATCTTACCCAAACCTTATCTTATAATGAGGGTGTCTTATGTTAAAAATAGAAAGAATTTACTATTATAAATCCGATAATAACGTTAGAGAAACTGAAGTGAATTATATCAGCAACAACATAAATTGGCAGAAAGCCAATTGTCAACTAACAGAAGAACCTGCGTATTAGTGAACCCGAACCAAACTACATTTTATTAATTAACTAATATTTCTACCACTTGTGTGCAAACCATACCAGGAAGTAAAAGCCACACTACTAGTTCACTACAAATCACGTTGTATCCAAATCAATCACATAGAATACAGTGACAATCCAAACATTCACTGGGAAGAAATATTATACAAACACTACACGCAAATATAAATTCAACATCCATCATTCGTAAACTCATTATTCTCTGCTTTATTGCCTTCAGTTATGCAGCATACAAAATTTGGAAATCTACAATCCAAAATTCTCCAAGATAGGGGTGTTCAAACCTCTCGGTGGTCGGGAGGTTTGGGCACTTTGGACATGTGTTTGAAAAATCTTTTGTAACTTTGAAGCTGAAGTATTGCTGGCTAAATTATCAAAGTACTAATGCCATTTTAATCTGATTTCAAGGTAAGTTTAAATAAAATTAACATTTTAATTAGCGACATATAACCTATGACTTTATATGTTTCAGATTAAGTGTAATAATGATATCCAGAAGAAAACACAGTTCTTTATGGATGCATTTCACTGAAGAAACTGACAGTAAAAAAGCAAAATGTAAATACTGAAACCATGAATCAAAATCTAAACATTGCTGATGAGCTTAGCCAACCAAGTATAAGTATATCTGATGATTTAGCGATTACTAAGATTGGCATGCAAATTCAATCAGCCAAAAGCCCAAGGTGTGACTGAGTCTAAATGAATATGTTTATTCATTTAGGAATATTTAATGTTATGTTTGCGTACTTTAATGCAGTCGAAAATATGAAATACATCAGGATTTATAACCAGGTTGGTGAATGTCGTGATTCAGGGCTGTAAGCTAATGAATCCGTGGAATCATTTCTCGCTTGCAAACATTTTAATGATTGCAAGAGAATTCCAATAATGTCACTAGGGTTAGAAATAATGAAATTTAAATTATGGCTAGAAAATACAATCATCGCAATTAGAGACGTTCTAAAGAACCATCTCATAACCACTCATGGTAATATTGGAAAATGAAATGTCAGAGGTTATGAATTAATATTTTTCACAACGAGAAGCCTGTTTAAATGTAGCGTACGGTTTGCCAAATTACGCTTGATTCGCCAAATTACGAATTCAGAGGACTGACAAACCTTTTTCAAGGCAGCCATCGATTTAACTCTAAAGCAAACTAATAATACTGAAGTTGCAGAGATTAATCGATATAAAAAATTTTACAAATTGTATCTCAGCTCGACAATGTTAGTGTAAAAGCCATGAAATGCATAGCAATAATAAAAAGAGATACGAAATTGTTGAAAAATATTATTAACGCTTTTCCAAAATTAATGATCACATGTGATTCTGGCCTCGATAAGAATTTGCTTCATAATAATTCAAATGGAAAATCAGCTTTTGAAAATTTTTTTATTGGCATTGAGAGTGTTGGTAACGAGTTACGAGAAAATTTTAATTTGTAATGTCAAGACCTTGAAATGCGGATTGATTTGAAAAACCAATACGAGAGAAGATTTGTAATTTTAGTTTAGAAACTGCAAAAACATTAATAAGTGGTAATAACGTTCAGGAGATAGAGATGTAACGGAATTGGTTTGGAAGTATGTTGGTGATATCGATGGACTTAAATATTGATTTTGATAAAATATTGTATTTATCCCATCACACCATTTCTTTCTTCATTAAGCCATTTTGATGGAACAATTTATAAGACAGACAAATGTCCATGCAATAGTCCAAGTTTTCTAGAAAGATCATAAACCTGGAAATATACCGAAAAGGTTTGATTTAGTGATTGTTGATGATTGCTTCTTGTTTCATACCATGCTGGATATACCTGCTACAATTAGCAACATTTCGAAAAAAAATAAGTCTTTATAAACAGCTACCAATGCTTTACGAGTAGATATCATATTTGAACAGTACTTATCGCCACCCATAAAAAATTATGAACGCGCTTTACGTTGTGAAGTGAATCACTTGGATTTCAAAATCATTGACCCGATGCAAGTTAGCCCTGTTTATTTAATAAAAAATTACAGAATATAAAATTCAACAAGGCTCTTGTTACTTTTTTAATTGATCATTGGGCTCCTCAAGAAATGCGACTCCATTTATCGGAGAGACAATAATTAATCAGGAATGATACTCCTACAAAGTTGAAAACAATGTAGCTATTATGAATAAAAATAATGATTTATCATGTAACGATCACAAAATGTGCACGAATTTATATGATTTGCACGCCATGACGAACGGGGTGCAAGAATGACCAATCTCTCTGCAAGAAAGAAAAAAAAAAACAGATTTGAAGAACCGATACAAGAGATTTGAAATTACTCAATAAATATGTGAATAAAATTTTAGATTAACAAATGTATATTTTTTGGAAATTTTAATAATATAGTTTTGAAGAGGTCCGACATTACTATATATATAACTGACAAAAACATGTGAGATTTTTATTATTATTTTAATATTTATATAAGTCGAAAAAAATCAATAAGTGTGTGTGAATTCCATCGATGAAAGAAAAAACCTTTTGAAATTGAGGAAAAACAAGAAAACTACAAATGACCAAACGATGAATAGGTAGTAGTTGCTCGTAATCAAACTTCACCAAACGATGACCAAATGATTTCCACAAAGAAAATTCTCAAAAAGCGACAAAGGGACGCTAAAGATGCAGAGCCTTGCTCTGAAGCTGTATGTAACGATGTCAACTGTTATACACATAATAAAATTATGTTTATAATAGAAAACCATGAAATGAAAAACTTCCCACAAGAAACTTTTTTTTCAAACGATTACAAACTTTATCTCATTTAGATGGTTTTTAAAGCATGAAAATATATCTTTTGGTGAGTAATTTCAAAAAAAGAAAAAAAATCTCAAGTAGAAGTCAAGTAAACAATATTTAGAAATGGCGTGTTTTTCTTGTTATTTAACATTAAAGCGCATATAGCTTGAAAATGGAGCATTTTTTATTTTTAATCACAAGAATTCAAATGTTCTTTTTGTCGTAAAAAATGATTGCACCAAAAATTGATCCAGCCACAACCGGTTCTTGCATGTGTTAGCTTTTCTTAAGACATTGGCATAATGCAATGCTTGATTTTGTGAATGTCAATTACTTTCAAATCCAGAATAATTTGGTATTTTTACAAATTTCTAATTGTAAATAAATTAATTCATTTAATAAATATTGTATCACAAACAATTAATATCACTATTTCACAATTTTGTTATGAATTCGTTTATGTAGAACTTAAGCACTTCTGCTGAATTTTTTATAATAAAAAATTGCATGAAAATGATTTTTCTTGACTATTTTAACTATGCATTAGGTTATGTTGATTTACAATACTTTTATGCTTAAATGTTTTATCATAAAAAAGGGTTTTCTCCACTATGAATTCGTTTACAATAAACGGCTCCCCCAATAAACTAAATAACTTGAGTAAACAAATAATTACAAATACTTATAACAAAAAAATGTTTTTTCTTCACTATGAATTCGCTTATGTTGAACCAAATAACTATACCAAATAAATGTTTTATTACAAATATCATTGTTGAGTTAATATTTTATAACGAATATTACAAGAAAAGGGGGAATATTCTCCACAATGAGTACGTTTGCTTAACTGAATTACATGAATGTTTTAGTAGAAATATCACAAGAAAATAATTTCTCTACACAATGAACTCATGTCTATTTAAATACACTTTGAGTTAATTTTGGTTTAATTAAATAGTATGATTGAGTAAAATGGCGTTTCTGCACTGTAAATTCGTTTATGTACCGAAACATTTTTACACTTAAATATTTTATTACAAATATCCCACGAAAATGATGTTTCTGCACTACAAATTATTTTAGGTGTATGATGAACTTGGCTCCACTACATATCTTCTTTGAATTAAAAATAATTTCTCCAAACATTTCATGTTTGATTATTAATTCAAAGTTCAATTCTTTTTTAAGTTTGCTTGCTGTCACAGCTCCCCGCTGTCACGATCATCCAATGTTAAATATTTCAATTTTCGATTTTATAGCCACATTTTATTTTTGATTTAAACTATTTCAGTGTTTCGTTGGCTGGTTCTTAACTTAAAATCACTATGAATTATTAAAATTTGTTTAACCTCATTATATAATATTACATAAGCCACGGTTGTTGATACCATGATATTGCAAAATTTAATCGAGGCTGAAAAATGTGTTATGCTATCGAGCCGCCAACAGGGTATCAAAAGTATTAGAATCCAACTAACGTACGAAGTGTCCATAATGGCCACTGTTTATTGTTTTTTATATTAATAAAGATTTTTCAATATTATTATGGTATTAATTTTTTGAATTTTCTTATAACCTCAACTAACTAATAATTAATAATAATAAATAAATCTATTCATTTTAATGACTGTTATAATTTTTTTATTCTTTTGAATAATAATTTTTTGAATCATTTATCATATGTGTAATAATCTTATTAAGATTTGAATCTTAACTTTTACAAATAAATTTTATATTAATACTTCAAAAACATTTATTTTTTCATATATTGTTATTTGAAACATTTATAATGTTAGCACGTAATAATTATACTATTATTAAAATATTTTATTTTCGGAAAAATCGTGCTATAAATTGTTAAACTGTTTAAATAATTCACTGTTAAGTGTTTCAGTTACTTATCGATAATTTTATTTACTATAAAATAAACTAGAAAATAAATGTTTTAGAAGTATTTAAGTAAAAATTTATTCATAAAAGTTAAAGTACAAAGCCAAAATAGATTATTACAATTATGGTAAAGCATTCAAGACATTATTTTATGCATTGTTTACCAGAGAAAATCAATGATATAACTGAATAAATTGTTTTAATTATCATTTTTAATAATTATTTATACTGAATAAATCGGGTTATAAAAAATAAAAAATCATTAAAATATTGTAATAAACATTTAATATAAAAAACTAACAAACAGTGGCTACAATAGACACTTACTATTATGTCACCCAGGACGCGAACCATTTATATATGTTAGTACTTTCGATATACACTCGTGGGGTGCTATCCAATTAAATATTATCTTAGGTTGATTTTATTGTTAATTTTTATAATATAAATTATATTTTATTTAATTAAGGTAGCATTGGTACCCAAATGACTAAAAGTTAACCCAATATTTTTTTGTGTTTATTCGAAAGATTATAATTAAATGCACCTATAGAAAAAATCAGATTTTTACCACACCGTTTAAGAGATATAATTAATTAAAGTTTAGCAAAAATACACGAGCTCTTATGAGTGTCCTTGTTCAATAATACCGGGAATGGAAGGTTTGTAAAAAATTGGCATAGTTGACCCCGCAAAAAAACCTTTCAATTGATAGAACTATATCCCAAATATACACTGAACAAATTTCAGAATAATTTACCACGTGACCCCGGACTGACGTAACGTAATGACATGCATAGACCAATCAATGAAGTTAAGCAACAGCAGTCACAATCTGTATTTGAATGGGTGCCCACCTAGCAGAACTGTGTACTGTTGTTGTATAAAAAAATAATAATCCCCTTTAGTTAATGGCTGTATAGCTGAAAGTAGCTGAAGCCAGAAATTAAAAAAAAAAAAAAAAATTTACCACATACTTTCCATGTAATTAATTTTTCAATATTGACATGTGGATGCTATCTCGCTCCTCCAAATTTACTAGGGAAAAAATGATGGCTCCGTTAAGCGCGTCAATTTCAAATAGTAACTAGCGTTTTTAATGGTATATAACAAAAGGATATTTAACATTAATAAATATAAACAATATTTTTTATAATATTAAATTTATTTTCTAACGAAATAATTTATTTATATTAAAATTAAAAAAAAAAAATAAAGAATTCACGATATAAAAACTAAAGTTGACAGTTCAGGGTTATGTTTTGAAAATTATTTGATGTTGGTATTATCTAGTGACAGTTGAGTATATTATTTGACTCGTCAAATAATATTTAATTTATTTCTTTTTAAACCGTATTAAATTATGTCAATTAAATTCTTTTGTGAATTTCTATTAATTATTATAGTAATTATTGTAGTATTTGATATTAAAAAATATTTAAAAAAAGTTTATTATTCGACTTCGATTTGCGGCTACCAAGCTACCTTAAATCATTCCTCTTCGTTCTAACATTATTTTGTTATATAGTACAACTAAGGGGGTGTATATATATGAATAGTCCAGCATATCACTGACAATTGTTAAATAGGAACAACAATGGCGGATTTATAATTAAAATATAAGTACTTTTCACAAAAAGTGAAAATAAATTAGTTTTTTGCATCTTAAAAGTTAAAAATTGTAGAAACAAATACACTTGTTTTACATATAATTAGTATCTACAATGTTTAAATATTTAAAATTTTTAGTGTTAGCATAAATGTCAAACTGACAGTTCATAAAGAGGAGTTATAATGGTGGAAACACTTATGTAAGTCAACAACTTTTATCAATAGAAGTATATCTAACTTTTTTTTTTTTTTAATTTCTGGCTTCAGCTACTTTTTAGCTAGCCATTTACCAAAAGGGATTATTATTTTTATACAACAACAGTACACAGTACTGCTAGGTGGTCACCCATCCAATTACAGATTGTGACTGCTGTTGCTTAACTTTTATAAATTGATCAAAGCCAGTCATTACGTTACGCCAGTCCGGGGTTCTATATCTAACTTATATAACTATTGAAGTAGCAAAACATTGTTAAAAAACATATTACCGCCATATTATCATTTATTAATAAGATAGCAAAACATTGTTAAAATGATTCATGAAAAGTTACGATAATAATTATTTAACAAATTAATTTAATTTAATAAAATATAATTAATATTATTCGTGTCCGATTATTTCATATATTATATATTCATATGACCAGTTATTTGAAAAAATCAATTCAGTGTATGACTGAACAAAAATATACCAAATTCTAGGTTAAATATGATCATCAATATTAATATATCATAAGATCGTTATTTTAAATATCCATTTATTTCTAAACGACTTAAAAAAAGGAGCAAGTTCTTTTTAAATTCTCCTGTATGTATCTTTATGATTAATAAATAATATGTGATAATATATTTGTATAAATCATTTAGTAGATTTTCTCTCTAATTGCAGTTTCATACTTTTCATCAAACCAGAATCTACTTTTTGATTTCTTTGGCTTTGCAAGGTGTGACCTGCAAGTTCTAGTATATCTTCCAGGTTCTACCAAGCTTTTTCAATACTATAAGATTCGCCATAATGTACTTTCTCATTATTTAAATTTTTATCAGCATTAAATTTTCCAGTTGTCTCGTATTAAATGTTCTTCCTTATTGTCTATCATTGTGTGGTCGCTGTGGGCATCGATGGTTCCTTGCATCTATAGTGCTTTCTTTCTATAAAAATTACTGGGTTTATGACCTCCTTTCGTATTTCGATCTACTCCAAAAACTAATCAGCTCTTAACCTTAATAAACCACGTCAATCGTTGCCAATCCGCCAATCGGTTGATTCGGTCGAGAGATATCGTGAACGAAAAATTTCAAAAAAAGTAGTTTTTTTTACATTACTTCGATATTTCTTTTCGGATCGTTTTAAATGAAAGAAAATAATTATTAAGGCTCAATAAACCACGTCGATTACCGCCAAGAACGTGAAAATCGGTTGATTGTTTCGAAAGATATCGTTAACGATATATTTGGGAACGAGTGTTTTTTTTAACATAACCTTGACATTTCTTTTCGGATCGTTTTTGATGAAATAATTATTAAAGCACTAAAAGCCGCGTCGATCGCCACCAAGAACGCAAAAATCAGTTGATTGGTTTTAGAGATATCGTTAACGAAATATTCGGTAACAAGTGTTTGTTTAACATCAAAGCTCAAAAACAAAATTTTAAACCCATAAACATTGTAATATGTTAAATTTTATGTGCTTAGGTATGGAATTAGCGGGAAGTTGCAGGGATAGCCCTTAGGGTCAACTGCTTAGCAAATTTTTTTTTTTATAATCATATTAAGGTTTGTTAATTAGTCGTTTTGAACTTTTACCAAAAGAGAAATTCCTTGTTAATATACGGCAGAATACATTTTCTTATTCGTTATTTTATTTTAATAAAGTTTGTTTTTATACAATAAATTCTAAATTTTTTTTTCATTATATTTACAAAAATTTTTCATAACATTACATTTCTAATTGTATTCCACTTGTTAAATTTATTTAACCATGTTTATTCAAATTCGGTATATTTTACAAAAAGAGCGTTGTTTCAACCGGAAATTGCTACTACATTACGAAATATTTTGATATATAGAAGCTTTAAAAAAAAAATACCCATAGGCACGTTAATGAATCAAGTTCAATATGATATATTTGCAAATATTGTAAAATTTTTGTGGAAAAAATAAATGATTTGTGGAAAATGATTATGTGATGACTTATTAAATCTACGTCTACGTAAATCCAAATGATTTATTTCATTTAGGCTCTTTGCACCTGATCGAGCCCTCTCTTTTTCTGTATGCCAGCTATTTGTAAGTTATATCATCAGAAAATATAAAATAAACTATAGTTCAGAGGACACTCTCATTCTTTCATTTCCCGAGGTCATTAGTATTTGCTAAATACTGACAATTATATATAAAATTGTTATTAATTATAGTAAAATTAATTATCATTTACAAATATAGTATGATTTTAAAAAAAAAGTTTAGAAATAAAAAAACTGATAAGTATGCCAATATCCGTAATTTTACCAATGTAATAACAATATCGTTTGATTTATGGAAAATTTTGAACTATTGTTTTATTTCGGCAATTTGTTTTGTGGAAATATTTTATGCATTCATTGTTTGTTATTAATGAATCGCATATTATCAAAATTTGACAAAAATTTCTTCGTATTTTCATGAATCACAATTATTCTTACTATTATAAATTTGAATGTGCCTTTGTTAGTCAGTTTTTTTATGGCGACCTCACGCGTAAACTACTCTATCGATTTTAAAAGTTCTTTCACCAATAGAAAGTTATATTTTCAGAGAGAAACATAGGCTACAATAATAGCATAAAATTAACAAAACAATCGAAAAATAAATACATTAATTAACACGTCGTGAAGTTTAAGAAAAAAATTTATTTTCGATGTATCTAATTTAGATATTTTTAGGTCAAAGGTTGTCCATACTCGCCTTCGAGTGAAGGAAGCTTTGCGTTCGATGGCCTAGACTAAGCCGTAGCTTACGTTAAACAAAGATGGAAAAATAAAAGAAATTTAAAATTAAAACATTAATTTTAAATTTTAAAATTATAAGTAATACATTAATTACACCATTTTTAATAATAAAGTCTGTTATTATTTTGATAATTAAACCTTTTTCTGTTTGTAAGTGTAATAATACTTATTAAATTTAAAACGATATATTTAAAAGGATATTGCTTGGTCTACACGCTTGAAATTTTGTATGTGTTATTTAACATAATAGAGCAATAAGAAAGAATTTCTGAAGATTCGTAGGTTGAAGAAGGGGTTCTAAATTTGATACATCAATCAGTGAACTGCCCAAACCGCTAAGTTCAAAAAATTGAAATTAGACGAGGTCAACAAAAACATTTTTTTAATTTAATTCCCAAAAGGGAAAAGCACAAACTGCTTAGCCAGAAATCTTGCAATTTTGGACAGAGAATCGTTTTACAACGTGGACTATATAAATAGTTTTTTTTAACATAGGCTATGTAGGGCTTTGCAAGGAGTTTCTATTGTAACCCCAAAGGAGTGTAGAGGGAGTTTAAATTTTAGTATGACTATGAATAGTCTTAATCGCTAGGCGAAAAAATGTTATATGTTTGATACCGGGGTAATCTTTGAACTACTAAACCGATTTTTAAAATTTTTCTCCAATGGAATGTATTATTTTTGTTTAACGTAGACTAAATTTTATATTAATAACAATACATTTTTAACTTGTAATTTTAAAATTTCTAAAATCAAAAGAGAGATAATAATAATAACGTGAAAATAATATATATTCAATAATATATATTTGAATATATTCAAATATATAGCTATTAATTAATACAATTTAAAAGTCTTTTGGCTGCCGATTCCATAATAAAACCTGTGCGAATCCGATGGATATTGCTAGTGTATAAAAGTAGTTGCAATTGTTTCATTTGCATACATTTGAACCTGGATAAGCGAGATTTAAGAAGTAACCGGGATTCTTTTTCGATAATGTACATCTCTCATTTTCTACCCAAGTTTCTACCTTATAGAGGTACAGGTCTGGAATATCTCATTTACAGAGATATCAGATAAAATGGATGTGAAATAAGAAGTCTTACACTGATATTTACTCATAGAAATTCGTTCATTTCATCTGCGTTTCAGTTTTTACATTTTGAATGTATTCGTTCAGTTATAAATTTTATCAAATATTGTTTTATCATCAACCGTCGAATAATCAAAAAAAAAAAACTTGTAAAGCGTCAGCAATTTTCCTCGGGAGCTTTTTTGGTAGCTACATGATGCTTTTTAAAACCCTCCAACAGGGTCCATCTATGAGAATGTTCGATGTCAACGAGAGTATGTTTTATTCATTCTAAAAGGTAATTTGTAATTGTGTGAAACTCGGAAAGTCGACACCTCCGTGTTCGTCAAAGCACTGGCACTTTAGAATCCTTTGATTTTATAATTTTATAAAAGATGAATCATACTTACTCTGTATTTCATTTCGTGATTTGCCACATTCGAACGCATTCACAATTTTTATTTTGTTACTTCAAAACAACACTTTGAGTTTTTGTTGTGACATTAAGAGTACGTACGTGTAAAAGCTTTCTCCATAAATGATACTTCTCAACTGTAATAAGTTTGACAAAAATCTATACACATGCGGTCAGGAAACTTAAGAATGAGTCATAAATAGAAGGTGTTAAATACGCTTGCCTGTCGAAATACAGTAAAGTAGTAGTCTCAGTTATAGAGGTCCACAAGTGAAAAACGATTTTCTCAAATAGAGATTTCTGTTTATCACTTATAGAGATTTTTGAGGGTAAAAATGACGGCACCTTGTAATTACTATCACTTTTCTCATCTATTCAGTACTCTGTGTTTCAGCTGTATTGAATATTTTTCATTCGTAAAAGCAATCATTATGAAACACAGCGTCCGTTGTGGAATACATGTATGTATATTGTATTGCGCATGACCATGAAATGTAATGCGCATGAAGACATTTGTTTTTCATCATCGTGCCTCTCAACCAAACTATGTAAAATTAAATTCCATGTATCCACGCTATTAATTTTATATAATTATTTACTATTGCGAATAGTCCGATTATCTGTCACGATTTTCTTAAATTTGTCATTATTTAATGACTTTTTATATTCAACATATACAAATATTTAGTCAGGGTATATTAATTTTAGTCTAAAGTGGTAACATTACAAAATATTGATCGCACAACCAACAATAACATATTTTTATATGGATGTTCATAGAATGTACCATAAAAACTCAAAATGGAAAAGAGATGGCAAGGTGAATTGATGACCCATTCTAGAAATAAATTTACCCAACTTTTGAACCATAAAAGATTCAAATACAAAAAATGTTTTTTTTTTTTAAAGAAACACCTTTTGTTTGAAACTTTTTTTCGAAAATTGTCTAGATTCGCCACAATTTCAGCTTAACTTTAGATAATTAACACATATTATAATTACAATATATTATATATGTATTTATAACTGTATAGATTAAATTTCATATTGATATGCTGTCAGTTGACGATATAAAGTTGAAAAATATGTATTAAACATTTATACTAATCGAAAAACTTACAATACCACATAAAACTTATTCATAGTGTTCAAATAAATATATGAATAACTTAAAAATAGTTTTAATTTTTATTTATGTTAATGAATGCTTTGATCTAAAGCAAAAAATGACGTAATAGTTTGACTGATTTTTGCATCCTACGAATACCGCATATAAGTATAATAATTGATTTTTACATGTATATGACCTTAAGCGTACACACGTGCATCATTCATTCGTAACGTAACGACGTATCGTAAACCTGACACATATTATCGTGTTACATATTATGAGCTGCAACATCAATTGGGCTTGTAGCTGTGGTGATGTCGATATGTGCTCCGTAGCATTTCATCTGTTTACTCAGCAGTGTACCTTCATTTTAAATTTCAATAAATTTATTGTATGTTGGTCGTTGAACTCCATATCGAAATATTTAAATACAAATAAATAATGTTTACATCATGTACGATTTCATAGGTATAGCGTGTGAATGTCTTCGCAAATCTTGTGTTATTGAGTATACACTATTCGTAAACCCAACTACCAACTTCTTTTGATACAATTCAAATTTACCAATAACTCGTGGGATGCGAAGTAACATCGTTGCCTATCAACTTTTGTTACACGACGGTGTAACGCGTTCACGTCCACACAAAGGTTCTGTTACGCGTTACGGCGTTACGTTGCGAACGTTGAACGTGTGTGTGCGGCTTTATGTCACTGGATTAGGAAGTTTCTATTATCATAGTTACCTCCGTTACATTAGCCCCCTCATTTCAGATTTCGAAAATTTGATCAACGCGAATTGAAATAGTTGGAGAATCCAAGAAAAGTGTCTGAGAGCTGTTTTCAAAGAAAAACGATATAATTTTTATGTGTGAAGTTGGCCCCCAAATTTGTTATTCTCTGTAAAAACAGACGTTGCTTTTTGTTTTTGATCGTCAAAGAATCCTTAAACAGATTTTCTAATTATCAGAGTATCATTATTATGTTAATTGTTATTTAAGTTTCTTTTTCCATGTGACAAAAAAATATGATCATATTAATTTAATACAAGTCGAATCATAGAAAAATTGAAATTGTATTTTTTTTTTACACAAAAACTCTTATTGTTGACTCCATACAAAAATAATACATAGTAATATAATTAAATTTTAATTTTTGTGGAAAACATGAACTAAAATTGAATAATAAAATTGAATCTTTTTTCCCTAAAACCAACTCTTAAACGATTTTCTTGTCGATTCTCAAACGATTTGCATTAATATTTTCGAAAATTTAAGTAAGGGGGCTTAGTTAATGGAGGTATAACAGTTGGCTTCTAAAATAAATAAAAACGATGAATTTGTGATAAATTATTTAAATTATAATTGGAATTATAGTTATCTTGTGATAACTTCTATTCATTCAAATCATTTTGTTATACGGCTTAAGAAGATTTATTTGCATGATAGTATAGTTTTAATTGTATTTTAAAATAATTTTTTATTATAACAAATTTATCTCTGTCAAATAATCTTGGCAGTAGCGGATTTAGGTTTGAAGACGCCCTAGGCCGGAGACGATATGGTGCACTTTTTCTTTTGTAAAAGTATACATATTGTATGAGTCAACTGACACTTGTATAATTGATCATGGTGAATTAATGTTTTATTTTATAATAAAGCGCAAATAAATGTTAAAATGAAATTTTGAATGAAAAATTTGAAAAAAATCTAAATTCGTAAATAAATGATATGCTAGCATTAAAAAAAAGATTGTTAAAATTAGTCATCTTGAAAATTTTGGCACCCCTCAAAATTTGCTGCCCTAGGCTCGTGCCTCACGGGTCTAAGCCTAAATTCGCTACTGAATATTGGTGTCTTAAATAAAATAATCGGTACCAAGTACTTACTAATCAAATAATCATAAAATTGTAAAAGCGCTGCAAATTTTAATAAATGTGAGTAAGGTACAAATGGCCGAGTATAAGATATATATTATAAATGATTTATTGCTCAGTCGTTTGTTACGTATTTCATTGTACTTTTGCAAAAATTGTACTCGGCTGAAATCTATGTTCTTCAATATTTCCAGGGCTAAGAGTTGCATTTTTAATGATATTAATCTTTGTTTTGTTCTTTTCTCGAGAACCATTAAATTTGATTTGATTACAAAAACAATTCATTTTATAGTTTTGATGTAAAGAAACTTTTTTTTTTTTTGTAGAAATTTAATAGCCCACATAATTCTTTTTTACGTTTTTGATGTAACTTTAATGGTTCGCAAGAATAATTTATAAATAGGCTTAAATCAAACAAATTTCATTTTTACCAATTTTTCAGCACTTTGATTTTAAGTTACAATCTAGCCTTTTAATTTAATAGATGATCATTATTTTTGTGCTTTTTCTTATTCATAAGTTTTAAGTGATATTTTATTACAAAAACACATATTTAAATTTTAAAACGTTACAAGTTCTATATTAAATGTACTTCGTTTAGATATATTATGTATGTCAGATACAAACAATTTTATGATTATCATTCTTTAAAATTTTTTATTTAAAATATTTAGATATTATTGAACATTTTATAATTTTATTGTATTTTTATGGTTATTTTGGTACCTTAATATGATAAACTCAATATGATAATATATCACAAAATGTCTCTTTTTTAGGGGTGCGTTTAAATGGGGAGGCATATCACCTACCTTCCATTAATTTCGAAATAAATCAAAATCAAAGTAAAATGTAAGATTTTTACATTTATTTAGAAAATTAAATTTTCCATAGGAATATGTTTTCCATTGGGAAAATTTATTTTACTATTTACGGACGGGTAAACGAAAATAGACTAATTAAATGATTCTATGAACACCCAGTGAAAACTTTTGTTAGTGCTTTCAAAATTTACTAGCGTTACAAATTATAGACTTAAATGAACATTCTTTATTCTATAAATGTAGTGTATAAAAATCAAAATACTGTATGAATGTCTAAAGGTCAAGGTCCGTTAGTCGTACTGAAATTTAAATATAGCCAATTTCTTCCTTTATTTTATTTAACACCTGTACTTTTTTCACTACTTGTACACATCTAGGATGACTGAAATTTTTGACCGAATTAAAAAAAAAAAAACTAACTTAAAACATTATTTTGTAAAAAAATTTAGATCCGATTTTGGTTTTTTTTATTTTTAAATTAAAAAAGGGTAAATTAATTTTTCTTAAAACATAGTCCTGTGGAAAATTTAATTGCCTACAAATAAATGATGCTTGTAAAAATAAATTTGGGTACGATTTGGATTTGGATTGAAAACGGGGAATTTTTTTAATTTTATCATTTTTACGTGGCTAACTACATAAAACCATAAAAATTCTTGAACGTACTGGTTGGGTTTCTTTCCCAAACCAATTTTAAATTGATTAAATTAAGAGTTGTAACTTTCCACTTTATACAAAGTATACTGTAAATACATTAAAAGTTAAATAATACACAAGAAGTTGTTGAAAATTAAACTCAGTATTTTCAAAACTTCCAAGTATACAATATTTTTATACTTGACATATATAAAATTAGTAACAGTTATTTGGTTGCAAAACTAGAGTTTATTTGGAAAGATTTCCAAAAGTTTTGAAAATTGGCATAATTTTATAGATTTTTACGTGCTCTTTCCGAAGTCCAAATTTGCCACCTCGTATCTACCTGAAAGCAGTTTTTTAATAATAACTCCTTTCCGACGCATTTTACAGGAAAAAAATGTCTATACAAAATAATTAGAGAGAAATTTCCTAGAATTTATGTTGTAACCTTTTTCCCTAAAATCAATAGTTTAAGAACCCATTATACATCCACGCCAACGTGTAATATTTAATTTAAACTGCTCATATTTGTGAATTGTAAAATATAAAAATTATACTAAGGTTAAATCTTCTACCGTAGATTGAAAACCCATCTGACTGTGTATAAAGGAATGCGTTCCTTCTGTGCAGACCCCTCCTCTTCCTTCTAAGAAACATCTCATCAGTCATCTGTACATGTTTATTATTTACCAGTGTCGTTTGCACTTATATAGCCATAGCTTCTAATGAAGTAAACTGTTTTATTTGTGGTGATATATTGCAAGATAGTGAAGTTATTGAAGTGAAAGAAAAAGGATTGTAAACTTTTCGTAAGTCAAGTGTGCAAAGAAAAGACAATAATGAAAGACAATGTGTGTCGAAAACGATATAATAATGAGAAGTTAATCTTTGCAGCTATACGTAGGGGAACCGATGGTACGACTTCTCAAATACAACTGCGATCTACACGTCCAACGTTCACATTCAAGAATCATTGTTTTTTATGTGCTGCTGAGATAACAGCAGAGTTTATATCTAAGCAAAAGCAGACTCGTTTATGTGACCGTAATATTGTGTATAGTGTGCGTAAATTATCAATGAAAAATAGTATTTCAGAACTTGCTCAAGCTTGTAAAGATAATTGGAGCCAAGCAATCGTTGAACGTCTTGTGCAAGTTAATGATTTAGTGGCAGTCGATGCACAATATCACAACTCTTACATGAAGAAATTGTACCAAACGCTCCCGACTGAAGAAAGCAAAAAAATAGGTCCGTATGCAAGCGAGATTGATTCTGCGATGCAGTACATTTATTCATATCTCGAAGAAAATTCCGAAGAATGTCAGTTTTCTCTGAACGAACTAATAACCAAAATTGAAGGTGACTAATTTTATGTGTGGACATAAAAACAGTGAAAGCACAACTGTATAAAAAAATATGGTGATGATATTTTAATTGCTGTCTCTACCAATAAGGTGCCTATGGTTTGCTTTCGATGTACAGGATTTAAATTACTGACAGAATCCTGTTACAATGAAAAAAGTGATAACAAAATAGAAGAACGTAAGCGTATTGTAAAGACAATAGCAGTAATTGTTACAGAGAATATTCGGTCTAGGGTGTACGAGACAAAACATTATCCTCCATCAGACAATTTTTTTCCGAGATGCCGAGTCAGATATACCTGAAACTTTGCAAATATTCCTGGATGGTATAAGTTTAAAAAATAAACGCGCCTCGCTTGACAAATGGAAGAAAAAAATCATCGCTTCTTGCACATTCTATTATTGATGCAGCAAGACCAAAATATTTTATATCATCGGTTCAGGTCAGAGTATCAATATTTTTATTTCAAAAATATGGATCTCGACGATTGATAGATACTTTATTATCTCTTCGTATACCGAAGCAATGCTGTTCGAAGTTTCAGCTATAATGCGTTCACCATTGAATATCGATGATAAGTCGTTTTCACAGTTTGGTTTCGACAACGCCGATTTCAACACGCAGACACTAGATGGGCATAACACTTTTCATGCTGTGGGTGGTATCCATTGTATAACACCTAAATGTGCTATTGCTCCCGACCAAAATATTGAATGTCTTGCATATAAGAATATAATTCCGTCTGTTGTCCCTAAGAACAAATACAAAATAAAATTATAGAAATATTTTGTACTTGAAACAATAGGGTGGGTCACATTTATGTATATGGGGTATAATTTTCAGCAACTTATAGTGATATTATTTAATTTCCAGTGTTTTTACAGTATACTATATATAATAATTATTATGGATATCATAATATATAGATATTATAAATATAGTTGTCACTTACGTCACATGACCCTTGACCAATTCAAGATCATTACGAAATACAATCAATTGTTATTGTAAAAAATTTTAAATAATGATTCATTTTGTAATACAAACGAAATATATTAAAGTTTTTAAATTTAGTATCTGTGAAATTTTCAAATTAACTTAAATACACAAGTGCCGAGCACAAATGTTTTAGCAAAGGATACAGACGCCCACAGAAGATTATATGGCCAATTTTTGGTGTATTTAAAAATTGTTAGTATTTACCTGGACCACCAGTTTGTTATAGGTGCACAATTTCAGTTTTAATATGATAACAAGTAGTGACCAAGGCGACGCAAAATTGGAAAAATTTTTATAAACATACAAATACATCTGGAAAAGTTTTTTTCCTCAAAAAATTCAATTCATAAAACAAATCCAAAAACATCTGTTTTTAATTTTGTACATAATGTGACTTTTATTTGGAATCCTAAAACATTTTCCAGCAGGTCGCTTAACTGTAATCAAAATTTCTTCTCTATTTGCCAATTCAGGTGGGCTATAATAATATTTCCTGATATATTTCAGTTATATATCTATCACACATATACTTATTCAAATTTTAGTCAAACTATTGACAGCACGAACAAATTGTGTGCATTAAAACAAAATTATTAATTTTTTGTGTTTAATTTTTCTCTATTTCTCACAGTAAGCAGTTTCTTTTGCATACGAAGCTCATGAATTTTGATGCATGAATAGAAAATTTGTATACCTTAAAGCCTAGCGTATATTGCGGCGCATGTGGTACAGATGAATAGGTCAGCGCAAATTGACGTCATAACGCTTCGCAGCGCGACTGGCGAGACACGACAAGCGCGTGGCACAGTGCAGGAGACACAATTTCTCGTGTCACGCGTCACACGTTTCACAAGTTACAGTTTCCTTATATTGCAATTAGTTTTTATATTTAAGGTTAGTTGTATATTGTGTTCTAGGATATAATGTTTTTGAATCATAAAGATATTTGAAAAAAATTAATTATATGAATCACAATTAGAATACTATATATATATTATCTTATACTGGACAAGAGAACTGCGTGGCAATATGTGTCATCCCACACGTGCCGCAATAAGCGCCAGGGCTAATACCTGCTCTGAATAATTCTATACTTGTTAGTGAAATTCGCATAAAAATTGGATAAACCGTTTTAGCTTATTACATATGCAAACAAATAAGAATATATTTTATATTATATATTTTTCATATATCATCATTTTAACCTGTTATCTTCACTTATTTTAATTTAAAAAATTTTAATTTCTAGACGTTAAAATGAAAATGAAATTTTCCTTCTTGGTTTTCTTCATATTACTTACAAATGAGACTTATGGAGCACGGATTCTGGGACTATTTCCATATCAAGGAAAAAGTCATTGGGTTATGTTTGAAGCACTAATGAAAGGTTTAGCTGAAAAAGGACATACAGTTGATGTTGTGACACACTTTCCATTGAAAAAACCAATTCCTAGGTACAAAAATTTAAATTTCACTTGCATTTCAATGCAATCGGATTTCAAACAATGATAAGTAGAACGGGGCCTAGACGCACTTGGGTGTGCAAAAATAGAGCACATATATTTAATAATTTTTTATTCAACAACTAAATCGTACAGATGCATTGTTATATTTTCATTAATATAACTTTGTGTGTCTTCAAATGCAGATGAAATAACTATGAATTTTTTGGCGCAATAAATAACGCTGCGTTGTAGTAGCAGGGATAAGCTTTACATAGCCTATATCAAAAAATATGTTTTTATTGTTAAAATTTTTTTAAATATTTTTATTGAAAGTATTATGGTTTATAACCATGGAAGACCAAATTGGTTATGGCAGCTATAGCAATTTGTGATTGAAAAATTGTTAAAAAAATAAAATTGTGAGCCGTCACGGGGCACCTGGCAGCTGTGAAACATCGAAATAATTTTGTAGGTTACCCTAACATGTGTAACGTAGTAAATAACACTATATATATACTATAGGTATGCGAGATCAGTGCGGCAAGACAGATTGCGCACGTATTACCTACGACTACGTATAGTACATATATTCCATCATATAGAATGAAGATGCGTCGCCACGGTCCATATCGCCACGCCAACATTCAAGTTTACCCTCGCCTTTAGATGTTTCACATAAAAACTGCTAACACTATTGAAAATACTGTGAAACCCCACATGAAATGTTTTTGAGAGTTCGAGTGAGTAATGAGAATATTGTCTAAGATTTTCATTAAATTAATAATGTTGGATTATGCTTATAACATGTCTTTCTACTCTGTTAATACTATCTTTTCTAATAAAGTAATACTTTTAACCGCGATCCGGTGGCCATTTTTACGGTGCTGTTCGCCTAAAAACAGCTATGATGAATTGATATTAAAGCAACATATTCGAACAAGACAATTATATTCCAATTAAATTTCTTACATAACACACTATGAACATAATATTTATTGAATGTAGGGCGAGACGAGATCTGTAGTTTAAAAGAAAAAAACCTACTTTAGATTGCTTTATTTATTATATTAAAACCTCATATATTGAAATTTTTGATACCCTTTTTCGTTTTACGTTTATCTTTTTTATGTGATTTATGTAATTTATTGCATAACAAGTATCTTCTATTTTGCTTTAATATTTGAATTTAATAATAATTAAATAGTTCAAAAACATAAATTTGTATATTGTTTCACTTATTTACCAGACAAAATATATTTTTATGTTAATTATTTTTAATTCGATTTTCAAGGTCTACAAAAACCAGCTCACTCAATTATTTATTAAAAATAAAGCTGAATCGATAAATATTACAAAAGGTTTTCTAAGTTGCTTCTTTGAGCAACAAATTCAAAAGTAATTTATTTTAAACAATAATTAATCACACCATATATTAAAAGAATATCAGTGTTGCCAACTTCGAAGGTTTCCCCCAAAATTTAAGGATATCGGAAATGTCGGGAAAATTTTAGGCGACGACAAATAAAACATGTGAAATTAAAATATTTTATAGAAAAGTCTAATAAAAGTTTTTTATTCTCTTCTAGGTACAATGACATAAGTCTTGCAGGATCTTTACCACTTTTTGTAAATAATATAACAGTTGATATGATCTCAGATTGGACCCCAATGGGGTCTATTGATTTTATTGCAATAAATACAGGCACCAAAGTCTGCGAAGCGATCTTAAATCAAACAATCATACAAGATTTATATAAATCTAAAGAAAGGTATGATGTAGTTTTAACAGAAATATTTGGAACTGATTGTATGTTGGCATTTGCCCATAAATTCAATGTACCCACAATTGCAGTTATAAGCAGTGTAATGCTACCATGGGTACCAAATCGATTTGGTATACCTGATAATCCGTCGTATATACCAAGTTATTTGTTACCGTTTACAGAAAATATGTCTTTATATGAACGATTTATTAATGCTGTGATGAATATGTATGCGATATTTAGGTAAGTTTTTTTTAAAGTAATGTAATGCCTATACTGTATAAAGAAAGCTATACTACTAGATAAAATTATAGGAGCACAAAATATTTATGTAATTTCTTAGTTATTTTTAAACGGCGCTTTCAAGCTAAAATACTCGAGCATTAAGATGATAAAATAGCCTTTCGAATTTAATAGCCTATAATTTTCAGATTTTATAAAAAATTTTTCTTATAATTCATTATTGCATGGTTTTTTTTGGAATATCCAAATCATTATCCAGATCAGGAAAATTGTCTAATCGACAATATTAATTGTAATTTGCACTTCCAAATGGTTCCACAATAAGATATTTACAAAGAATTTACAAATTGAACATCCACCTAGCAGTTTTTTTGTTACACAAATTTCAAAAAATCATTTTTAGGTGACGGTCGTTCACTGAAAAATTTTCTAATTAATTTCATAATTTGTCCAGTTTAAATATTTCCGGTAGTAACAATTAAATAACTAAGTATATTTTCTATGTAATTTAATTGAACGAAAATTATAAAAAAAATAAAATCCTTTTCTTTTTTCCAAACGTCACATATGAAAGCTAAAAAAAAAAAACTAAAATATAAATTTAATCTAACAACAAACATCAATTCATTTCATAGATAACTTCAACTGAATACATGTCCTAATAATACGACAACATTCTAGTATACGAATTTTTTATTACAAATTTTAGCTACTTGTGATTATGTAGTTCCATTGAGGTACTATGCACGATACAAATGGTCAATTAATAGAGCTTAAATTATCCTGTTAAGTTTATAGTTGTCAAAAGTAAAAAAATTAATAATTTTACAGTTTTTTACATGACGCTCTATTTTATTAGTATTTTAATATGCTTCAAAATGATGGATCTTATATAGCCATACTATTCGCTGAATTTGATAGTCGCGGGTTTTGAAGGTCACGATTCTAATGTAAAAATGATCTGATTGTAATCAGCAGCCTCAACTCGAATATTGCTTGAGTTAAGTTTAACTTTTTGTAACACTAGATCTAATAAAATTAAACATCGTTATTACAAAGTAAACTATAATGGTTGTTGTTTTAAATGTAATAAACAATCAAGGTCTTACAACGAATTTATCCTATGAATGTTATAGTTATTTGTAGTTATATAGTTATGCTGTTGTTATACTTTGTTTATACTACTAAGTTTTTCGTAGATATTTAAAATTATACATTTTAGATTTGATTATCTTACAATCAATGAGTCAGAAAAAATTATACGGGAAAAATTGGATAAAAACTTTCCATCGTTGCCTGATTTGATAAAAAACACAAGCTTGTTGATTGTAAACAGCCATTTCAGTATAAATGGGGCTCGACCATTGCCACCAAATGCGGTGGAAGTAGCTGGACTACATGTTGGAAAACCAACTGGAAAATTACCACTAGTAAGTTGTTTATCACCAGATTAATCCACCTGTTTACAAATTGTATTATTGAATAAAAATTAATTATTAACTTTTACATTTCATTTCTTTGCTATAACCAGTATTAAATATCGATAAAAAAATATGATTACAAGTAATATACGTTAATAAATATATATACATATATAAAATTAAACAGAATATTTACATATTGCAATCAGAGACAGCAAGACACATTATGTAAGCTTAGCTTAACCAATAAACTAATTTTTCACACCCTGGTCTTGTGGCTTATGAAAGCAAAACAGGCTGGAAGAGAAATACATAGTTTCTGTCTGCATCCTTACAACAAAGAATTGAAATAAAATTTTATTATTCAAACACCTAATTGAAATTTCGGTTTTTATAGAATTTAGAAAAAGTTTTTAACGAAGCAACGAATGGTGTGATTTATTTCTGTTTGGGTTCAATGATTAGAACTGAATCATTTACGATCGATAAACAGCGTGCACTTTTGGATGCATTTGGCGAGTTACCATTTACAGTGATTTGGAAAGGGGAACAAGATAAATTTCCACAACCAATTCCAAAAAATATTGTTTTTGAAACATGGCTACCACAATTGGAAATTTTATGTATGTATTCAATTTTAAGACAATTTTCATTAAGAAATCGTATTGTTTCTTTATTTTATTGGATTTATCTTCAATTTATTTTTAAAATTTTGTTATTACAATGAAGCGAATGATTTTTGAAATGCATACAGTTATCATACAAAAATGACTCCAATTGAGGACATAATTCATCTAGAAACCATAGTGAGTACTCACTCACTATGGTTTCTAGATGAATTATCTCTACGATACTACGCGTAATAAATATTCATTAGTCACTCACTATGGTTTCTAAATGAATTATCTCTACGATACTACGCGTAATAAAATTCATTAGTCTTTCTGCCGTATGATAAATATTCTTTTGAGCCTATTCAAAAGAGTTTCTTTTATATCATAAATATACGACTGAGATACTGATTTTCTTAAATATCGGAGTAGTGGAGACGTGTCGTAAATTGCATAATATCGGTAGACAAAACTTAATGGCGATCATTCTGTTACTATTTTTCTATCAAAATGTATATCGAAACTTGAAATATAAAAATAAAATATATTTTTAAACCGTTCTAACGATATCATTTTGATATATAAAGAATGAACATTTGAACTTCAATCACCTTTTTTTTGTATTTTTATAAATACGTATTTCGACTACAAAGTAGTCATCATCAGTATGAATTAGCTAGTTGTAATGATTCTCTGGAGAGATGTTACCAAATTAGCAACTAGTAATATTTCTCCAGAGAATCATTTTAACTAGCTAATTCTTACTGATGATGACTACTTTGTAGTCGAAATACGTATTTATAAAAATACAAAATAATTTGATCTAAAAAATTGGGACAAAAATAGCTTCATGGCTTTGATCGTTTATATTTCCACCCGTTTCTATCTCAAAAACAGCCACTGAGTATTTATGATTTGAAACAAAATGCTTCATAATCGACTCAGACGCATAATTAGCGCCGCACGATACATACCTAAAATGATAAAACTGATGATGGTTTTTTTATGATTTTATGCAATAGAGATAAATGAATTTACCAAAAATGTAATAATATATACTTTATAGGTCATCCAAAAACAAAAGTATTTATAACGCATGGTGGTTTAATGGGTACTCAAGAAGCATTTGAGTGTGGTACACCTTTAATTGGCCTACCATTCTTTGGCGATCAACAACTAAATATTAGAAAGTATGTTGACAAGGGGGTTGGAGAGAGTCTTTCTTATGAAGATTTAACAAAAGAAAATATTTTAAATGTATTAAAAAAAGTTTTAAATGATCCAAAGTAAGTATATATAATACATTTACATAACCACGGTTTCGTAACTGTTTACTATTAGACTAGTGTCGATAATTTTTGAAACCCAAAAAAATTACAGTAGAATGACACTCATTAGAAAAGGAGGGGAATATGATAAAAATGAAAGGAAAAATAAATTACGGTCGATCCGAGTTCGGGAAGTGGGAGGGAGGGGGTTTTTAAGGGGAAAAAATGGCTTCTCTTGATTTCCGGCAAAACTACAAGTCTTATGGAAAAAAGTTAAATGGCAAAGTTGTAGGTAATAAATAGATCTACAATTTTTGTATTTACAGTTTTTTCACATAACCTCAAAATTTACGTAAAAAATTCTAATAACCAAGTTTTTGGTTTTGTATTTTTATCTTTTTCAAAAAAAATTTTTTTTCTACGAAATTTGATGAAAACATGATTGAGGCTACAACACAAACAACATTGGAATATTCAAAGCCAAACTAACATGATTGTTATAATAAATTTAGATTTTTTCTCAAATTTTCTAGATCAAATTATTTTTTATTTTATAAATACGTATTTCGACTACAAAGTAGTCATCATCAGTATGAATTAGCTAGTTGTAATGATTCACTGAGGGGATGTTACTCGTTGCTAATTTGGTGACGGTTTGCACGGTTTGTGTATACGCATTTATAAAATACAAAATAATTTGATCTAGAAAATTGGGGAAAAAATCGAAATTTATTCGAAAAATCCTTCGAGTTCTCATTAACAATTTAAAAAAAAAAAAATGATTGCTATAAATTTCAACAGTAATGAAATAAACAGCCAATTATTCAGCAAACAATAACATTTTCAAAGCATTATGAGCAGAGCTTTCGAAGTCTAATATGGCTCAACTTGGTTACAAATCTTACGCACGATTCTTCAATATTAATAATTCTTCTTGATAAGTATAAGTTTTTAACTTGATAACAAAAATAAACCAAAATTAATGAAAATAATAACGCACAATAAAACCTAGGATAATTTGCTGTTAGGTTATTGAAACCCGGAAAAAATATAAAGGAAAAACTGACCCAGAAAAAAAAAGGTTTATCATTATTATAATTATTATTGTTTAACATTTGAATAACAATAATTTTAATTATAATAATAAAATTAATAATGAAAGTAATCATATAATAATAATAAGTATAAAGTAATACAAATTAATTAATAATTAATAATTTTTAAATTGTATTTTCTTGAAAAGGAAGGAGGAAAGAGAAGAATTATCTTGGGAACGATATCGAAATTTTTTATGCTTTTCGTTCAGTTTTTGTTTTTATTCAATAAAGAATATCTCAATATTGTAAAGGAACATAAAAACATTGTTTTATATGTTGGAATTATGTATTCCGAATGAAAACTTTGTTCCGAGCTAAAAATTCGACCATAAAATCGCCATAATTTATTTTATAAAAATGATTATGTAGGGTTGATAAATAATATTTTACCTACATTTTATTATCTAAATTTATAAAAATAAATTAATTTTGAAAAAAGTTGTTGCAATGTTTGAAACACCCCGTGCCGGTAGTTACTAATTGCGATGATCAACACTGAATCTAACTGGTTCGTTTAAAATCAATCAAATCACTGGAATCATTAATTTAATAGTGAATTACTAAATTTTTATTTCAAAATAGTTTCTCGCTGATATTAAAACAAAAAACCACATATTTTCGTAAATTTCAAATTAATATGTTACAAATTTCTAATCCCAGAAAGTTAATTTAAAAAGTTTGAGCTAGAACTATTCTCATAAATAATATAAGTGGGTAACGGATATAATTGGTAATGAAATCCTTCTGTATTGAGATCTGTTGGAACGTTGTCGCTATGCCTACCAATGATTTAATATTGATTATGATCTCTATAAAATTGATAGTACTACCACAGGTTGTACAAATTTTATACAGTTTGTTATTGAAACCGACGAGCGATTTGCGATACGGGATTATCGACAGATTTTCGAATATATATATTTTGTTATAAAGTCAGAAAGTTAATTAAGAAAGTTCAAACTATTATCATATATTCTATACTATGGTAAATATCTATGAAACCATTCTTTATCATCAATCATTATGTCATACAATTCGGTGAACCTATTACTCGTCGTTAAAGTGTGCATTTGCCATTTATCGGATTTATTTGAATATTTTTAAGATATTATATTTCAGGAATGTTTTTGAAAATTTTAACTAAACTTAAACTAAGAACTAACGAATTATTTCTTATATTTTGAGTATACAAACAAAATGTCTCGCAGGAGTCTTCTACACCATATATCGAGCGTGATGTACCAAACGGTTTTCGATAGATTCAGTGCCTTAAAACGTAGATTTTTTCGTTTTGAGAACTGAAGATATGTACCAGATATTTTTTATTTTTGAAAAAGCGCACACCCTTAGCCCCCAAATCTAAGTTTCGGGAACTCGAAAGATTATAACGAATACCACCGAAAGTTGCCGAAATAGGCTTTCGAATTTTAACTAAATAAATTAGTCAGAAACGAAATAAATTTGTCACAAATTTCATAAACTATTGGCATAGGGGACAAGTTAAAGTTTATAATCTTTGGACTTTATGGCGGCTGTTTAAGGTAGGGTATTTTGTAGTATGCATCGTCCGTTCCGTGGTATAGTGTACCACCTGTACCCAGGAAACAGTTCATTTTTTTAGATATTTATTTAATATATATTTTAGGTATGCGCAGAATATGAAATATATGTCAGAAATTTATCGTGATCGACCAATGTCTGCAATGGATACAGCAATTTATTGGGTTGAATATGTGATCAGATATAAAGGAGCTCCACATTTACGACCGTACAGTGTCAACTTAGCATGGTATCAATATTATATGTATGATGTTATCTTAATTTTATTTGTGTGTGCTTTAATTGCTTTAAGTGTTACTTACGTTTTAATTAAGTTCATTATTCAACAATTGATTGGTTCGAATAATAAGCATAAACAAAAAACTCATTAATTTTTATTAAAGTTTGTACTTTTATTGTAAATAAATTAATTTCATTGAAATATCTATTAAGTCTATTATTTAATTCTATTTATTAATGATTTTGGTTAACTGATCCGATAAGTTCATGATCTATTCTAAATGAGACATCCAGACACCATAATAAAGACTCATAATATAGGTAAGTGAGTTCCCGTACAACCCTAAAGTGAAGGATCTCGGATTTTTTTCAAATTTTATTATATTAATTACCATCATAAAAAATGAGTAATACAAAATTTTAAGAGTCCTTTTCAATAACATTAGAATCGAGCAGAAAATACACTGAACCGGTTCATTTTGAAAAGGGAAAATTCGTCCAAAACTCGTTTTTTAGCCACTTTGCCAATTTTAATGAAATATGGCTGGCGTCTAGCTTATATTAGCGTTATAACTGATAGTGTTATAATTCAATTCGGTTTCGGAAAAAAATTATTTCTTTTTACCACGGCCTTAATTTTGAGATTGTAATTCACAATGGTATATTTTTTGATATGGGATGCCTGTTCCAGTTTCAAAGCCGATTTCAATGGCTGGAGTGTAGCTACATATTAGTGTTATCACCCCTTTTTCGTTTTTGGGAAACAGCTATGCCTATTCTCTAATCGATTCTAATGTAATTGATCTAGTTTCTTAAAGCATAAAATACAGAATAATTTATTGCTAGCAAAATCAAATTTTGGCATGAGGAACATGAGGAGCGCTCTTGGAAATTACTTTAAATTTTCTTGGAAATTAGGATTATAAAATTGGATTAAAAGTTTTCTTGAATTTCTGCCGAATTAATGAAATCTCGTAAGAAACCTTTCATCATGTATCGAAATTAGTTATAGAGTTTAGTAAAATAGTAAATGACTTGTTTCGAGCATTAAGCCCGGAGAAATTCCATTTCGAATATATTCAATGATGCACGTTCATAAACAGAAAATGGCTCGAATAACAAAAGTTTTTGAGATAGGAGCTTAAAATTTGACAGTTGTCACATTTAGATGGTGATTAACATACTTGAAATAGAATAAAATCTAAGAAATCTGTCTTTATGGTTTGCCATAAAAGCAGACAATAATTAACATAGATGGTAATAAGTCCACTTTTGTATTTGTATTCAAAAAAAAAAAAAATAATAATAATAATAAAAATATTTTATGTGATTACCAGTAGTGATCAACAGTTGATTACAACTTCTCAATACCTGCTAACACTGAAGGAATATGGGATAAATCTAATGCAACAATGAATTATACACAATATCAGTGTTATAAGTTAGCTGATATATGGAATGTAATTTTTCTTTCATCTATATGTGTGAACAAATTACTCGTCATATTCGTCGATGAATATACTTTGTTTAATAAGCATTAGTACGTGTTTTGATACGCTTTATGCACAAGTTAATATTGTAACGTCAATATAATATACTTGTACAGGGTAAGGTTATTATTATTTTATTTTTCTTACTTTAATTTATTAAAAATAATCAATTTCACAATGGCGTTATACAACCATAAATCACAATAAATAAGTATTTTGAATTAGTATTTTCTCGCTAAAAGACTTAATACTGATTACTAAACAAAATATATTCATCGACGCATATATTCATATATATATATATATATATATATATATATATATATATATATATATATATATATATATATATATATATATATATATATATATATATATATATATATATATATATATATAATTGACCTGCGATCAGAAATAATAGGGCTTTCATCACACGATTGGCAGTGATGGATTACCGCTTAGGCCCGTGCCTAGGGATTTGGGAGGGCGGCAAAATTTGGGAGCCGAAAAAATATAAAATATACCAAAAATTAATTTTTAAATTGGTTCTGATTTTTTTTTAATTTATAAAAAATTTCCTATGGGCTGTAATTAATTCATTTTTTTTTTTTGACTTTTCAATTTGAGGATGTATTATTAATATTTTGATGGAATCAATTATAGTCTATCGAATAAGGTTATTAAAAAGAAACAATAAAATTGATAAGCGTTTTGTGTCTGTAAGCGAGTCGCAGTAATTATTCCAGTTTTACGAGTGCCGGTTTTAAAGTATTTTTCAGTACAAGATTCCCTACCAAATATGGAAGATGTATGCTCCGCCTAAGAAATATACAATGTATTGCATTCACGAAATCTTCGAGATGTTTATCCGAATGTTGACATTGCTCTGCGGAATTTTTTGAGTATTCCCGCTACCAATTGTTCAGGAGAAAGATCTTTTTCTACCTTGAAAAGGGTTAAATCTCATTTGCGAGCAAGTATGGGCCAAGATAGACTTAATGCTTTGGCATTACTGTCTAATGAAGCTCAACTTGTTCAAGAAATTGATATACAATGACATAGTTGAAGCTTTCGCTCGAGCAAAAGCCAGGAAGAAGAGATTTAGTAATTGAGTAATACATTATAAATTATAGTTCGAGAGAAATTCTTATTATTATTTGTTATGCTAGAGTTTAATGAAAATTTTTTTGTATTATTTATTAATTATATTTAAGGGGGTCTTCTGGTCTAGAGACATGAATTTTAGGTAATTTTTGAAGTGCTGTAAAAAAAAAACAATCAATATTTTTTCCATCAATTTTTTTATACATTATTTATTCACATTAGAAGCATACAAAAAAAAAAAAGTAAAAAAAATTCAAAATTCCGTTAGTTATTAGCTGATGGAGTGGGGCGTCTCAAAAATTTGGTGCGTGACCATACCCACGATTTTAACTCTCCTAGCAATCTGGAATCAAAATTATCAATCTACAATAATGTCGCAATGTATATTTTTTCATATGGCGACTGCCTTATGAAAAAAAAATTTTGTACCACTTTTTTGAACATTCTTCGATTTGTTAAAAATAGTAAAAATGAATTTGAGGATGGCCGTAGTTCCGACAAAGTAGACAAGTCCCTAAAGAAGACTCTCTTAAAATTTCAAGTAAATCGGTTCGACAGAACCTGAGAAATCGTGGGTATCAGATTCAAAAAGACAGTTCTGAGAAAAACGCGTTTAAAGTAAAATTGTTGCAGTCTAAGTCATAAAATTATATTTTTAACTTACATTTATTCAATCTGCCATTCCTGCTTCATACATCGGACCTTCCTCGACTTCGAAAAAACAATTTTCGGCGTTTCTGTTTTCTATTCGAGCAGTTCTGGCCTCCTTTGATGCGCTGGATGCTCGTATCTCGGAGCGGTCAATCCGGGCGTTGTCTCGTCTGATAGCAAATGCATGCGCTTCTGGACCAATTTTCACTCCCATAATCGTCATTATCTTCAATATCGGTATAAAGCCTTCATTAAAAATACATACAGCAATAAATGTTGCAATTTCAATGATCTGAGACCCGGCATGAATATGCTTTGGAGCGAAAGTCCATATCAGCGAGTTTAGAGACTCATTATTATTTTGAGTTTCTGAACCCAAACATCGAGTCAATAACTCTTCTGATGATAAACTCTCGTAAATTGGCTTTATAATTTTCAAAACTTTATCACACAGAGGAGGATTTTCGTGGTCAAACTCGTCTAATGTTCCTTCAGATGCAGCTTTTTGCCACTTACACCAACTCTCCGCACCAGGTGGGCAATACATATGTTGTGGGTTTTCATTTGTAGAACTATTATGGTAGTACGTTGCCCAAATTGCATTTCTCATGTTTTCAACAGAATCAGGATGCCGGCGAATCGCTAAGCCATAGTATAAAGACAATTTATTGATGACTTTATCAGTTAATTTGCCTTCACCTTTTCCACCAACCCCTTTATTATCTTTTTTCGCTTTTCGTAGCCTCGCAATCATTCTTTTCTGGACGTGTCCTATGCACTCTTTTTTTTGAACAAGTGGGTCACCATCGTAAGGATCTATATCAAGTATACCCTTGAACGTCTTAGTATCACCATCTCCAATATACTTTACGTATTTTACGCCGTGTTTTTCCTCCGATCTACAGAACATTTCGACGATAGCATCAACTTCCATTTTGCCCGCACTTCCTTTATGGTTTATTGTACAGGATTCTTCATGATCTTCATACCAATCGTTGTATGCAGAAATATCGGAATTTTCCTTATTTTTCCAAAAATAGCAGTTATTTCACTTATTTCTCCGAAAATAATTTGAATTTGGGAAAATCCTCTCGTAGACATATTCTTAAATAGTTAAACTATGAAAATATGAAAAAAAAAAAAATCGATTTTTTTTTATTTCTAGACCAGAAGACGGCCTTAAATAAAAAATAGAGCATTCTCTAATGTTTCGCAATATGAGTCGTGCAAAAATCAAAGCTGTATTTTAATAACAATTGAGAATCAAAATATATATAATTTTGTTGATCAAAAAGGGCGGCGTATCAGACAGGGCCTAGGGCGGCAATAAGCTTACTCCGCCACTGACGATTGGTAACATTTTTTAGTTCATTCGAAGACATTTTGGAGTTTTTTTGCAAACAGCTGCTCAGTTCTGTGCCAGTTTATAACTGAGCGCTCACTTCGCCAGAAGAAACCTTGTGGATTCACTCAATTCACGGCAAAAACGTATAGTTTATTCAAGAAAAATGACCGCAAAAAAATGAATGAAATATTTGAAAAAAATGAATGAAATAATTTTTTTGGTTTCGGAAAAATTTAATTTGAACTGTATTTGAATCTCACATTGCAAGAGTGAAGAAAATGAATAATATCCTCAGTTTTTGGCAATTGGTTTGATGACTGATACTGAATTTGCTATGTTTCACATCGAAATGTGAAACTAGACTCAATAACAGAAAAAAATTCGAAAATTAAATTAAAATTGATTTAAAAACGAAAAAACATTTTAGCTTTTATAAACTATTTTCCATCTCTTTTTTGATAACTGGGTTGGCACACTCCTATCTTTGTTTAATCAGGATTTTGGAACCTAGACTTTCTTTTTGAAGAGTTTAGAATGTGCGTATAATTTTTCAAAAAATAAAATTACAAAATTCTTCAAAAAAAAAATAAATAAAGTGACTATCCCCTTCAAAAATTGAGCTGTTGATCCGCGATTGACACAGTCTATGTTTGAATTGCATTTCTCGCCAATTTTGAATTTCTTAAAGCCATTTTCTTTAAACAGTCACCAACAGCTGATAAATCTGTGCAATGTGAACAGCAATCATGGGGTCTTTCGGCTATTATTACCGGCACGGAACAATTTCTCAGCTGATTATGTTACTTTATAAGCTGTTCATAAATTCAACAATTTTACACAATTTTTCGTAAGTGTTTACAAAATTTCAATGTGATGCAGTAATTTGCTAGGACTTTATACACTGTTAAACAACTGCTATTTGAAATTATATTATATGACCACGTAATGAGGCTGAAAAAATTTTTGAAAACTACGTTTTTCACAAAATAAGAACGCTTTTTAACTATTTAGCAGGATTTTTGAAAAGAAAGTATGTGCCAGAGAAACACGTAATTATGCAGAACAATTCATCAGTAATCAGTTTTAACAAATAACTCGGCCTAATAGTTTATTTTATAGTTGCTCATTGTTTATTTTATAGTTCTATTATATTTACAAAAAAAAAAAAATATTTTATTGTGCTGTAGGATTACTTAGGCATAAAATTTTGCTTAAAAGCTTTTTTTTCAATAATTACTCCTACTTACTGATTTAAGTTTCCATTAGAAAGAAAGCATCTTAATTTATTATAAAAACAAAGAGCTAATTGTTTAGATACTCGACATATGATTGAACATCATTGTTTGGACTATTTTTAATAAGCATTCAGTCAATACAGTTATATATGCTTGTATAATAATATATATTGTAATACTGATAGTTGTTATTTTCAGTTATCAAATATCAAGTGTATCGAAAATAATCAATTTAAAAAATAAATAAATTATAAATTAAAATAAATTAAAGAACAGAAAGAGTGATATCGATCTTGAATATTATTTTGTACCAAATTTAAATTTTCACTTACAATTTAATCATTTTGAAGTCGAAAATGAACACAGTAATAAATTTCAAAAGGATAAAATTGTAAGTTCCTCTAGGTTTTAAGATTATTATGTACCAAATTTGTAATTTCACTTAAAACTCTATAGGAATTTAAAATTTAATCCTTTTGAAATATATTTATGTGTTCATTTTCGACTTCAAAAGGATTGAGTCAATTTTTTGTTGATGCACTAAAAACTTTATCAACTTTATTGAAACAAAGGGTCTCAAAAAAAGACAGTATTTTGGCACACAAGTAAATATTATAAATCTTTATGTTTTATATTTATTTTTTCATGGAAAAAATTTTTAGAAAACCCTCCTTTTTCGTGTTTTGATTATGTTTATAATTCCAGTTATTGAAAATTTAACAAGCGAAATAATAAAAAAAAAGTGTGTGGTGTCGTGAGAAACCGGGTAGGAACGAAGTTCCTTATTATAAAAATATTCATTTTAAGTTATATTTGAGGTATAAAGAAAATAATTATTCGGGTATACATTTTTTATTATATTTTATTTATTGATAAAAAAAAAAAAAATAATTTACAAAGTTATTTACTTTATTTTATTTACAATGATAATCAATACACATACAACCACAAAAATAAAACCCTTGGTAATCATATATACCATGAACAACACACAATACACAATACGACATAACACGAACACAAAGTGTGTGGTTGTCACTACACACTGTTATGTATGTTGTAAATAGTAATAATCTTACGCTACGGATGTTTTTTCTTGGTTAGGGTATCCCTCCACATCGTCCCATAAGGAACTTCGTTCCAAAAACTTGATTTATGTATAAAGTATTAATTAAATTAAAGTATAATACTTGTATGAAAATGGTATTTATCCTATTTTCATCATATTAAAAATCTTATATACTTTAATTGTAATATTAGAATAGAAATTTATAAATAAGTTTTCAAAGTTAATCAAATATTATCAGTTTTTGTTGTGTCATGATATGGATATGTTTCAAGTTACCTATGGAATAGATTCATTTCGTTTTAGATCATAAAGGCGTCTTATTGTGTTATACGAACATATTTCGGTTGAAGTTGGCTATGGACCGAATTGACGTTTATAGCTAGATAAAATTTATTGTTGAGTTTATATACAGCTTTCACATGTAACGTTTAGAATAAATAAAAGGAATTAATTTTTTATAGTATTTTTGTGTGCAATTATATTACAAGCTATTTCGGCGTATTAAACTTATTAAGTGTGGCCTCGGCGTATTAAGGTGTTAAGATGTTATAAAGCGCTGTGTTGGGCGGGGTGATGCTATGCCTTAGGAAGCAGGGGCACATCGCGAATATGGGGTCTTCTTGAATCTTGCCAATTTGAGGACTGCTGCCAATGCCGATTCGTGAAGTTTGGGTTGGGAAGTGGAGATTTTCGCCAACAACTTGCGGATGGATTGGGGAGTCAAGAATATGGAGGACTGCCGCCAATGCCGATTCGGGAAGTTTAGGTTGGGAATGGTGAATTTCGCCAACGACTTCCGGATGGATTGGGGAGTCGTAGACTTGGAGGTGAGGGAAGACCGCGAAATGTAAGAGATCTAGAGCGAGGCTGGCTTAATTGAATAATATACAAAATTGGATGAATACATGTGAGATGATGTGGACATCATGGGGGCGTGTTGTGTTATGATATGGATATGTTTCAAGTTACCTATGGAATAGATTCATTTCGTTAGACATCATGAAGGCGTCTTGTATTATATGAACATGTACTCAGTTGAAGTTGGCTATGGAACGAGTTGATGTTTGTAGAAGATTAAATTTATATTTGAGTTTATATACAGCTTTCACATGTAACGTTTAGAATAAATAAAATAAATTTATTTTTATATAATTTTTATGTTCAATTAAATTACACTCGTTCCATAGCCAACTTCAACTGAGTACATGTTCATATAATACAAGACGCCTTCATGATGTCTAACGAAATGAATCCATTCCATAGGTAACTTGAAACATATCCATACCATGACACAACAGTTTTCTAATGTGATACAAACACGTAAAAACTATTTAAATGTAAGATAACAAACAATCTTATACAAGAGAGAACCTTATTGTATTAGATAATAATGAGACCAAATTATCGTTCATAATAATGTAGTTTGTTTGTACATTTAGAGATGGCATTAACTCCATGCTGCAAAAATTTGTATTAATTGCAGTTCTGTTTTACATATATATAAATGTTCTCTGACTTCTGTTAACGTCTCTGGTTATATTTAGGTTAGTTGCATTCTAAAACCCTTTAGAATAAACCCCTTATTTAACTAAAGTAATTTGAATACTGAATTAGTATATGATCTCAGATTGAATTATTTATTATTAAGAACAAAATATTATAATTTAATATAATATTACAATGGAAGATTGGGAAATTAAAAATGAAATATTGGATGATTGTGACAGACAGCAAGTTAACAACAGTATGGACAGTGAAATTATAATCGAAAATCAATATTTTAAATCTTATAATTATGAAAAAATTAAACTTGATAAAGCATTAAAAGTTAAAGATGAAATATTTCTTGAAAATATTGAAATAGATGATCGGAAAATTAAAAATGAAAGAGGAGATTGTAGCAGTGGTAAATTGAATGAAAGACCAGAAAATAGTAGTAATATGAAAATTGAAGATATTCAAGAAAATCAAGAACATTTTGATTCATATAATTATTATGAAAACATTAAAGTTGAAAACGAACTAAACACTGAATTAATAATCAAACATGAAATATTTGGTGAAAGTGTTTTTAAATCAAAGATTTGCATTGAAGATAATTTATCATGTGATATTTGTAATAAAACATTCATTCGCCAAAGTTATTTAGTTAAACACAAAATCGTTCATAGTAAAGAAAAACCATTTTCTTGTGATTTTTGTAATAAAACATTCAAATATAAAAATGTTTTAAATATTCATAAACGGACTCATAGTGGAGAAAAACCATTTCATTGTAATATTTGTAATAAAACATTTACACAATCATACAATTTAGTTAAACATAAACGAACTCATAGTGGAGAAAAGCCATTTTCTTGTGATATGTGCAATCGAACATTTACAGATAGAAGCAATTTAATTAGACATAACCGTATTCATAGCGTATGAAAACCATTTTCCTGTGATATTTATAGTAAAACATTTACTCATTCGTGTAATTTAGATGAACATAAACGAACTCATAGTGGAGAAAAAACCATTTTCTTGTAATATTCCTAAAAAAGTCGGGAGATTACGATATCCGTGGTGCCTCGATTTGACTTTTAATTATGATAAAACAATTGTTTAACAATAATTTTCTATTTTTCGAGTTATCGAACTTTTTTTTCGAAAATATACCCCAAAATAGCCATTTTGTAAATATGTTTATTTCACAATTTAACACTTTTCACAAGATTTAATTACTATTTGTTGTTAAATTAATAAAATTTTAACACTAATAACCAAAATTTCAATTTGTTTAAACGAAATAAACAGTTTTATTTTAATCACTATTTTTTTTGCTTACTACTTTTGCCATTTTATCATAAATATTTGACTGAAAAAAAATAACATGAAGTTACATTATTTTTATAATACTATAGCAAACCTTAAAAAAACAAGTTACTAAAAATGAATACAAATTTCAAACTGTTTTAAAAAATTAATTTTTCGTTATAATTATTGGGGATTATTATTTATGTCATTTTTTATTATAAAATATTAACATTCAACTGTACGTTCAACCAGTGATTAAATTACCCATGGATTTGTGGGGTGTAGTTTACACGGGTCGGGTTGGTTTTTGGCCCCTACGTTCAACCTGTGATTAAACTACCCATGGATTTGTGGGGTGTAGTTTTTACACAGGTTGGGTTGGTTTTTAGCCCCTACGTTCAACCTGTGATTAAACTACCCATGGATTTGTTAGGTGTAGTTTGCACGGGTTAACATAATTCAACAATAAAATCAAATAAATAAGTAAATTATAAATAAATATAATCTTACTTCAGTTTTTTCGAAATTTTATTTACCATTTTAGACAATTTTGGCTATAAAAAGCTGTTTTTTGCTTTTTATACTCGAAATGCACCACGAGAAGATAATGTCTAATAGCACTTCATCCACAATAGACGGGGGCCCCTCGGCTCGTCACTTTCGAAGTATTTAATGACTCCAAACCCCTCTATTGTGTTGACTCCGATAAGTGCAATGAGTCTTAAAAAAAGTCTGAAAATGCAAATTGTAATTTAATTATAAACAAAAATTATAATAAAATAAAATCCTTTTATTTTTCCAAACGTTAGATATGAAAGCTAACGAGAAACTAAAATATAAATTTAATCTAACTAAAAACATCAACTCGTTTCATAGCCAACTTCAACAGAATACATGTTCATATAATACGACAACACCCGCTCATGATCTCTAACATAGATAACTTGAATACATACATGTCCATATAAACAACAACACCCATGATCTTTAAATGAATCCATTCCATAGATTACTTGAATACATGTCCATATAATACGACAACAACAGGACTTAACCCGTCAGCACTCTCGTCAACTTTTTAGTAATCTTTATTCTTGTGATGAGAAATTTGCTCACGCTCTATGCGCATGCGCTCAATATCTCGCGCGCTTAATTAGTTTTTAAATGTATGAATCATAACCTCTACATAATAGTTAAGTAACTTGCTGTTTACATTATATTAATATTTTTAAATTAATATAATTACCTGTTTAAATAATAAATAGTTTTAATTAATGGGAAATATAAAATCACTTGAAAATTATAGGATTGAAATTATTTTTGATAATTTTTTGAATTATTTATTGCAGTAGATTTATCCATTTCAAATGTTCACATTAATTTTCTTTCCTTTTTTAAAGATTTTAAATCCAAAGATCTTATCAAACTTATTCGAATTAGTTAAGTTCTAATGACTATTAAAATTAAATTATTTAGATTATTATCATAATCTATCACATCAAGTAATAAACTAAATTTAATGACTCATCATTATCACAGATCAGTGTCAACTACAGATATGGATACTTATAAATAAATAGATAATGATAATAATAATCTTAATAAATTATTTTTCGTAAAATTAGTCGATGGAGGAAGTCAACTTTTGTTCACAGTTCATGCAGTAAAATGCAGTGTGCTCATTACATATCATTGCTAAACAGTTGTTACACTTCTTTTTGGTTCTGCGATTCTTTCGGCGTGGACAAAACCCACAAAATCCATTTCCTGTCTCGTTCTCTTCAGTAACAGTATCAGATTTTAGTTTTGTTATTCGTGCAATTGTTTGACGAAGCTCCATGGTTAGTCTTGGCTCCTTAAGACGATCAATCAGGTGAGGCTGAATTAAATCTAGTGCAAGATTTTTTAAAAATTCATTTTCAAAATACCAAAACTTATATTTATTGAGGTTATCTACAGATAAACAGTATTTTCAATGTGACATGTAATAATATTTATGATAGTAAAATATAATCACTTACATATAAATCACATCTGCCTTACATCAACTTATTATTTTAGTTAATTAACAAATATTTACTATTACTATTATATAAATAATAAATAAAAATACTATTAACGTGTATGTTATTGCACTTGTGAAAAAAGATAAGTTTTAAAGTAACGAAATATACCGAGAGTAACCGAACAATTGTACGCTTACGGAGGCACACGAACTGACGCGATGGTTACCGAAAGTAAATTTTTTATTGTTACACCTGTATTCTCGTGATGAGAAAAATGCTCACAATTTCTGAAGCAGATAAGAAAAATAATTATTAATTAATTATGTAAACACTAGAGCTTTTGAAAAGTTTATAACATAAAAATAGATATATTTATTTGAAGGTAAAAAAAATTTCGTCTACCCTTTCCATCTGAAAAAAAAAAGTTATCATTGTTTTAAATTGAGCGTGAGCAAAATGCTCATAACAAGAGTGCTGACGGGTTAAGGGATTTTTAATCGAGAACTGGATTGATGTATCCAAATGTACAATTATTTAATTTTAAAAGCTATAAAGAAACATGTTTTACAGAACATACTTCGTAAACCTATGTTTCTAAATTGTCATCTAATACGCCTACCAGGAAAACAAAAAAATTGAAAAAAATGTTATTAGAAAAAAGTTAATAAATCAATAATAATAATTATAGTTTTATTGATATGTTTGCAACTTTGTAAGACAAATTCATCAAAATTATAAAAAAAAAGGTTGCTAAAAATAACCGTTAGAACAAAAGTTGATTTTATATAAAATTATCAAAAAATTGATAATCCAGTAACCAATTTCACTTCTCGAGCTCGAAATCGCTGTTAAAATTTCATTACTATCTTGCAATAACATTCTAAAGCCTTACAAACTTACCAAACATAGCCTTATGAATTTTAAAATTACTAATTATAAAATATTGTTACTTATTAAAATTACAAAATAGTTTTTTCAACATCAAATAATAAAGCTAATTAACAATTTTTTTTCTTTTTTTTTTTTTAATACAACTGTAAATCGCTTTTTCTTTTTATCAAAAATTACCTTTTTAAAATAAAAATTTTATTAATTAAAAAGGACGTATTAATTATAGTAAAACAATGAAATTATATATTTAACTGATTTAAAATTTTCTAGTCTCGCCACCTACGTCCCGTATAAAGATAACCGCTACCATCTGTTAGTGATTTTACAATATTTGTTCCCCCGTTATGAGGCCAACTTTTAAAACATAGTTGGTAGAATTGTTATTAAATGACTGTGAGTCGACATTTTAAATAATTTTAAAGATCTTATTAATTTTAAAATCAACGAAATTCATAGAATTATTTAAAACGCATTATAAAAATAGATTACAATGGATGTTTGTAAAATTAATAATGAAACATTGGAAAATTATAACAGCGGACAAATTAACTGCGATATGAAAAATGATTATCAAGAAATGTCTTATTATTCAGATAATTATGAAAATATTAAAATTGAAAAAGAATTAAGCACAGAATTGATTATTAAAAATGAAATATTTGATGAAAATGTTACAGTTCATGATTCGGAAGTTAAAAATAAAACATTGGAAAATTATAACAGCAATATGAAAAATAAAAATCAAGAACAGTTTTATTATTCAGAAAATTATGAAAAAATTATAATTAAAAAAAAATTAAACACAGAATTAACTATTAAAGATGAAATATTTGATGAAAATGTTGTTAAATCACAGAATATGCACACTGGAGATAAATTATTTTTATGTGATATTTGTAATAAAACATTTAAATATAAACATCATTTAGTTCGACATCAAAGAATACATAGTGGAGAAAAACCATTTTCATGTGATATTTGTTTTAAAACATTTACTCAACAATGTAATTTAGTTAAACATAAACAAATTCATAGTGGAGAAAAAGCATTTTCATGTGATATTTGTTATAAAACGTTTACTCAACAAAGTGGTTTAGTTCAACATAAAAGAATTCATAGTGGAGAAAAACCTTTTTCTTGTGATATTTGTAATAAAACATTTAATTATAGAACTAATTTAGTTCAACATCAACGAATTCATAGTGGAGAAAAACCATATTTATGTAATATTTGTAATAAAACATTTACTCAACAAACTGGTTTAATTCTACATCAACGAATACATAGTGGAGAAAAACCATTTTCTTGTGATTTTTGTAATAAAACCTTTACTCAACAATCTGGTTTAATTCTACATCAACGAATACATAGTGGAGAAAAACCATTTTCATGTGATACTTGTAGTAAAATATTTACTCAACAAAGTGGTTTAGTTCAGCATAAACGAATACATAGTGGAGAAAAATCATTGTTTTGTGATGTTTGTAATAAAACATTTACTAATAAATGTGATTTAGGGCTCCATCAACGAATTCATAATAAAGTTGTACAATAGTGATTTGTTTAATTCAATGATATTGAATATAATTTTGGTAAACAAATTGATTTACTTGGATTTAAAATAATTTTAATTCATCCAATTTATTTAAAACTATTCCAAGTTTATTTTGTTTTCAGAACATGGTAAATTAAAAAAAAATTGATATATTTCAGAGTATCTCTTATAAAGTCAAAAATGATATGTAATTTAATTATCTTTTAATTAAATACTGATTCAATTTAATTTCGACATTCAAACTAACCACAGCCAGTCCACATCCACAGTCAGACCCGATCTCTACCACAGCCAGCTAGCATTCAAAGAAATGTACATGCATTGATAGATCAGAAATTGCAACTTTAAATTATATACCTTTTTTTAATTGAACCCCTCTAGATTTCGTAGAAAAATCGAGGAAAGTTGCACATTATTTATTAGACTATATATAGAAAAATAGCCATGATTTCGATAACTTAATAGTCTTAAAAAATTGAACCATTTTTAGATTTTTGAAAATTCACTTATTTCTTAAACGATGAAAATTATTTTTCAATAGGACAAAGTTATGCTTGACCTGCGCATAGGCTAGAAGGAAAAAGTACTAATATTTGAACAATTTATTATACTACTTTTTGACGACTCTACGAATGTGAATGAAGAATGTTTTTTTATTGTACGTAGCAAAAAGGAGAATGAAGTACTTTATTTTAAAATTAAATATAATCATTTTGTAATTAAACTGTGTGTTTTTATTAGTTCAACAACACCTATTAATAAGGTATTTATTCTTTACACAAATGGGTGAGACTAAATTTGTAAAATTTCTACTTCCTTGCTATACTTCCATTCATCATTCAATTATGCGTTTATATGATTATGAACAATAATCGTAATAACAGCGTAAAGTTCTTGAATTTCTAAAAACTATATAAACTATTTTATTCCTAAAATTAATCATCTAATAAGCATTGCTGATGGTTCCAGGGTTAATGCATAATTGACGGTTTTTGAATAGGTAATCTGGGGAACCGGTAATCTTTCGTACATTCGAAAATACAAATTTGGGGGAACCCAAATTTGTGTTTGTTATACACTTGCGAATTTCTTCCATATCTTACGACTGTGTTATAATATTTGTTACTTCGATAGATATGATTTGTTAATTCTTCAACAACTTTACAATTTAGTTGCATACAAGATTATATCAAATTAATGAACATTATACAATTTTATATTTAACAAAATGTAATTGCAATTACAATTTTCTATTTCATGTATTTTAAAATCTAAAATTTTATTACAACTAATCATAATTTTTAAAAAAACATGATGACTTAATAATAATTATTGTTGTCATGGAATTAAAAAATTTTTAATCGTTGTGGGCTAAATAGTTCTTAAACAGGATAGGATGATGGTTTAAAACTAATTTCCATCATTCCGGACAAGAGAGGACACGGCAAGCCACATACGCTTTATTCCACTCTAGTCGGATTCTCTTTGGGTTCAGTGTTGGCACTTTGACAGACTAAATAAATAAAGAATTATTTTGAATTAAAAATTAAACATGGACTGACATGGACTATTCGAAAATTGAAAATGAAGGTAGTGAAATTGTGAAATAGAATAACAACATAAAAATTGAAAATGGAAAAAGAATTTTATATTCAACATGAAAAAGAATTAAATACTAAATTAGTAATCAAAGATGAAATAACTGAAGAAAATGTTACAATGGAAGATTGGAAAATAAAAAATGAAATATTTGAAGATATTGGCAATGGAGAAATGAACGAAATACAAGATAACAGTGATGTGAAAATTAAAAATATTCATGAAAATGAAAAACATTTTTGTCCGAATAATTATGAAAATATTAAACTTGAAAAAGAGTTAATTATCAAAGATGAAATAACTGAACCAAATATTTTACAAACAAACAAGATTTACATTAAGGATAAATTTTTTGTATGTGATATTTGTAATAAAACATTTACTTATAAAAGCAATTTAGTTCAACATCAACGAATTCATCGTAAGGAAAAACCAGTTTCTTGTGAGGTTTGTAATAAAGCATTTAGTAGGAAATATTATTTAGTTGTTCATCAACGAATACATAGTGGAGAAAAACCATTTTCATGTGAAATTTGTAATAAAAAATTTACAAATAAATGTCATTTAGTTGACCATAAACGATTACATAGTGGAGAAAAACCATTTTTATGTGAAATTTGTAATAAAACATTTACTCAAAGAAGTAATTTAGTTGAACATAAACGAACTCATAGTGGAGAAAAAATATTTTCTTGTGATATTTGCAATAAAACATTTAGTCAGCGAAAGGGCTTGGTTTATCATAAACGAATACATAGTGGAGAAAAACCATTTTTATGTGAAATTTGCAATAAAAAATTTATTAGTAAAAGTGCTTTAGTTCTACATAAACAAACTCATAGTGGAGTTAAACCATTTTCTTGTGATATTTGTAAGAAAAAATTTATTAATCAAAGTGTCTTAATTCGGCATCAAAGAATACATAGTGGAGAAAAACCATTTTTATGTAATATTTGTAATAAAACATTTAATTGTAAAAGTAATTTAGTTAGACATCAACGAACTCATAGTGGAGAACAACCATGTTCTTGCAATAGGTTGAGTAAAAGATTTACTTATTAGTAATTTAATTGTACATAAAGGAATTCATAATTTAGAAAATCTATCATCATAAAATGTATTTTGTAAATTTTCTTATTAAATATTATTTTTACTTCAAAATATTCTTATCTTTTTTTTTTTTTTTGATACAATGAAATGAATTAGTTAAAAATAAAGAAAAACAAGCATCTCTTGTTATTTGTTGTGTTGTTTAGTCTTTTCTGTTAATTTAAATAACTTTTTTTTTTATACGCGTTGATAACAAAAGTTACAAAATATATTGATTACAGTTTTTCAATATCTCTGAACGTATAAAAATTATATTTTTAAAATTGAAGGCTTCAGGTGTTATCCTGTAAGCATTTTGTGGGTGTTAAAGAACCTACATTTAAACCAAATCTTACAATACCTGCTATAATATTACAGAATATTATTGGTCATAAAATTTAATGATAAAATAGTTTTTAATAAATAAAATGAAAAAATATTTAATTATTGATTACATTCAGTAATAAAGTCCGGTCTCTGGGCGGTTTCTTTTGCAATTGTATCAAATCACTCCCTAATTATTACCTCAATTGAAAATGATCGTTACCACTTTACAATTTACTTATTTATGTACCTGTAATATGCCCTTTGAGTTTGACCGGTTTAAAGTGATTAGTTTTAAAAAAAAATGAGCTTGAAGTAAAGAGAGCTTTTTTGTAAGTTTGAAAAAAATTGTTTTATTTAAAAATAACTCTATGAGAGGTACGCAAAATTTTGCAGAATTAAAAACTACAGATATTTTTTTCTAAAATTTAGGTATTTTCTGTACAGTAAAAATTGAGTTAGATATGCACATGTTTGCAAACAGTATCGTTTTCAAGCTATTTCAGCTAAAAAATTTAAAAAAAAAAAAATAATTCACATCAGCTTATAGCTTTTGGAATACCTACAAAATAATTTTTTGTTGAAGTTCATAGCTCAAAAATTAAGCGAAATATGGTAAAAATACCCATTCACAAACTTATACAGTTATCAAAACACGTATATTACAACATTGATGAAAAAGATTCCTTTATCCTTTCACTCTCGAATACATCGAAAAGTATTGACTTTCAATAAAAACTTATTTAGAACAAAAATTGCTTAGAATTAGTCAATCTATACCCATCCCATACTTGTTTTTAGCAAAAAATATCCACCCTCGAGAAGAAATGAAGTGCACCTCCAGGGTAAAAGCGACTCTCGGTACATTGACAACTTTGAAATAAAGAGTAAGTAGAACCTACAGCCAAATTTCGGTGCTAGTCAGTGCTGTTTGGTAAAATTTCTAGGTTAGGCCGTTTCCGTGCATAAACTGAATTAATACGGTCTATTTTAATCAATCGTATGCTCTATTTTTGAGGACAATTATTAATTCTATGGCTCTATTATTCTATTTTCAAAACACAGCAGTCACTGTGGATAGAATATAGTATACATGTTTCTAGGTCCCTATCTACTCAAAGACCTCCATTAAATTAGCCCCCTCGCTTCTGATTAAATTTCGATAAAGTAAATCGTTTGAGTGTTCTTTCTAAATATAAAATAAGCGGTAAATATTAAACTTTCATAATCCTTAAAGATATATTTAAATAATCGTTCTTTTAAACTAAATAAATGTTCCAGCCTGTCGTTCATATAAATAGTTTGAGAATCGTTAGGGACATTTTGAGAGAGAAGTAAAATTATTAAAGACTTATTTTGTTTTTGTTGAAATAAAAGCAATAAATATTTATATAAGTTGGTATGAGGTCGTATGGGTTGGTAGTTGCAATGCACCAAGCCAGATGAAAATTGTTAGTCAATGTTTGAGTATTGTTAAATAAGTCAAACTATAATGACCTGTGTACTGTTTTATTTAATTATTATATTGCATTGAATTTATTAGAAAGTAACAGTTTTGCGTAAAAACTGTTTCAAATTTTCAATGATTCGATCTTTGGCATGGAATTTAATAAGAATATTTTGTCACATATGTAAAAAAAATTTGGATATTTAATGTTTTTAATCATTTAAGAATAATTTTGGTGTACCAGAAAATTATTTGAGAGTTAATATTTTTCATCGAAAATATTTTCAAATTGGCCTCCAAATGCTCTATTATTTTCAAAAATACAAAATGACTTGGATCCTTCATTTTGATTCTGATCATTAGAATGAATTTGAGGGTCAAAAAAAAAAATTAATTGAGAGTTAATTTTTTCAAGGAAAATACTTTCAAATTTTATTTGTAATTGGCCCCCAAATTTTTATTTTTTTTAAATTAACTGCTTGGGCATTTAATTTGAAAATTAACCGTTAATAGATCGTTAGAGATAGATTGAGAGCTGAAGAAAATTATTTGAGAGTTAATATTTTTCATGGCCGATGCTTTCAAATTTTAGGTGAAATTGCCTCCCACATATTTTATTATTTTTTGAAAAAATTGTCTTGGTAACTTAATTTTGTAATAAATCGTTAATAAATTTTTGGAACAGGTTTAGAGTCAAAGAACATTTTTTGAGAGTTAATATTTTTCACAAAAAATGAAATTTAATTATGCTACTTTGAGAATATTATTTAAATGTTGGTACAATAATCTCAAATGGCTATTTTCTTATTATAAAATAAGCGGTAAATATGAAAGAATCTTTCATAACCCTTAAAGATATTTTTAAATAATTATAATTTTAAAATAATAAACTTTCCAGGCTGTCGTTTGTATACATAGACTGAGAATCGTTCGAGATAGTTCGAATGTGAAGAATAATTATTAAAGAGTTTAATAATTTTAAATTAATTTTTTTTTGCGAAAAAACGATTTCAATTTTATCTATAATGTGTATTTGATAAACAATGCTTTCAATCGTTTAAGAATAGTTTAAAATAGTGAGATTTAATATTTTTCATGGAATATCTTATTTAAAGTTAATTTGTTTATATTAAACATATGACAAATAAAATTATTAATATCTATCCATTTGTATTTTCTGAGAGAAAAAAAAAAATTTGAATTTAATGTTTGGATATTTGTACCACTTGCGGACAGTACTTGAAAGCATAACTATTTCGGTTTAAAAAATGAAATCAGGGATAATAATATTAAAGATATCGGCTATCTGATTTAAAATTATTGTTCGAACAACTCTTTGTGAACATTAATTAATTTTTTTCCATAAAAACTTCCAAAAATTATCTACAGCTTTACCTCCTACAAAACCTACGGAAAAAACCATAAGTAAGATATCAGTAGAAATTAATTTAAATAAATAATTAAAATACTCATTCTTACTCAAACAGAAGGTTTGGACCGAACGCGTCATTATAAATGAAATTTATATTTCGTGTTCTGATAGGCAATAATGTAATATAATTGAACAAAAATTATCAAAAATATAAATTCCTTTTAGTTTTCCAAACGAATTCACGATATAAAAAATGAAGTTGACTGTTCACGGTTATGTTTTGAAAATCATTTAAAGTTGGTATTATCTAGCATTAGAGTAATAGTCAAATAATATTTTATTATTACATTATTTTCTTTATTTTATTATAAACCGTATTAAATTATATCAATTAAATTCTTATGTGAATTTCTTTCGTGTATTTGATGGTAAAAAAAAATTTTTTTATTTGACTTCGAGTTGCGGCTACCAAGCTACCTTAAAATAAATGGGAATTAAAAAATATTTATTAAAATAAATATGTAATAAAGAATAAATAAATGTGTAATAAAGTACAAAACTTTCATTCGCCAAATTGACATACAGCATTGAAATTGTTTATAAAAATAAATAATTATCAACAAATAGTAAAATTGCATTAATAATCCATCAATTCAATAAAATCAAAAAATTTGGAGATGAAAATTTTATTCTCTAACTTTATAGCGCCTAGAATATTGGTACCCAAATATAACGCACACTTTGCTGATAAACGGTACTCGATAGGTTCAACCTAACATAAATGCTAACACTGGGTTCCGTGTTTTCAATTGGTAGACGATCGTATCAGTTTTAACCAAACCTCAAAAAATTGCTTCCAAAATACTCTATCAGGATCCGTAATTGCTCCAGTGATTAGGTTATATATATATTCTTACGGTGGCTATTTAAAACGTAAGTAATAATTTTAATTAATGAATGCATAAATAAAAGTAATTGCTGAATCAAATGGATTAATATCGAAAAAGCAAATCGGGAGCAATTTATTGAATTAAAAAAGTATAGAAAAAAAAGCATTAATTAGCTGAGCAGATATAAAGAAAACTGTGTTTGTAATTTTGATTGCAAATAATTAAATATAATTACCTAATCACTGGAGCAATTACGGATCCTCATAGAGCATTTTGGGAGCAATTTTTTGAGATTTGGTTAAATAAATTTTATTAAACTTCCACGCTAACTTAATTGCGATTTTAATTTTGTATTATTATAATAATTTTTAATTTAAGCAATGGAATGTGTACATAGTAGACTCAAAAAAATATATCTGTTAAATACTACAGAAATATTTTTATCTAAATACTGCCCTATAGCCTGTTGAAATTTGTTATGCACAATGTTTTCGGAAATACCTTTCTAAATATTAAATCAAATTTAGATTTTTATACCATCGGCACCTGCGGTTGTCCTGGACATCTCCACGTATAAGTATTTATTTGTTACGCTGGAGTAGATGCTGCCTTACCTCCTTCTCGTGGGAAGAAATTATACCAAAACACCATGTCTCGGATACTTCCTCCGCTCCTCGCCGCCATCTTTTGATGGTTCGATAAATAACCATTTGGGATTATTGTTGTACCAACATTAAAATATATTCCCATAGTAGCATAATTAAATTTCATTTTTTGTGAAAAATATTAACTCTCAAAAAATGTTCTTTGACTCTAAACCTGTTCTAAAAATTTATTAACGATTTATTACAAAATTAAGTTACCAAGACAATTTTTTCAGAAAATAATAAAACATATGGGACCCAACTTAAAACCCAACAAAAAATTTTAAAACATTTTCCGTGAAAAATATTCTCATATAATTCAAGAATCTCATATAATTTTCTTTGACTTTCAAACTTTCTCTTAACGATTCTCTTACGATTAGAAACAAAATTAGTAGCCCAAGTTGGTAGTCTTCTTCCTCCATTATTATATTTTTTACGATCTTGACAAGCCCGTTTGCTTATGACTGTTTAAGATTGCTGCTTATTAATTCAAAATTGTATTTTTCAGAAAAACTTAGAAATTTCTTTGAATTTGCAAATGACTTAAACTGACTGCCGCAGTCACTCATTCTTTGTTTTAGGATTCCGTGCCGAGCCATAATCGCCGATATTTCTTTAATTACAGTGTCCATAGTAAGGTTAATGAGCTCCACCACCTCTGGGTATCGAGAATATCTATCTTTCATAACTAAAAACCACTTTCCTTTGGCCTTGAAAAGGTCAACTGTAGCTTTTTCCCAAAGAATGTAGGGAAAGTCAAACTGAATTAGTGGTTCTTTGTGGTGAATTCTTGTTTTCGAGCATTCATGACAGTCTTCAACCAGTTTGGCGATAGCTTTAGATATTAGTGGCCACCAAACTGCGTTTTTAGCCCGAAAACGACATTTTGTGATACCCATATGTCCAGTATGGAGACCTTTTAAAACCCTATGCCTTGAAGCACGTGGTACTACAATTATATTGTTCATTAGAAGGAGATCGTGGTATAGCGAAAAGGATGCGCGTTTGTCGTAGTAAGGTATCATCTCTTGTGCAATTGACGACTGCTCCGGCCAACCGTGATTCATATATTTTCTTATTAATTTGCATTCCTGGCCTTTTTGTTGTTCTGCCTTTATATGAGTGTCATACTTTTTATTTAAATCCTGTATGCTAGCTACCAAAAGTAGTTCAGCTTCTGTCGTAACTTGATCATCTATAGCAATATCTTTTAAAGGGTTTCTTGCCAGAAACACTGCCGTTGTCAATTGTTTTCCTGGTACATGTAGTATCGCATAATTGTATCGCATCATACGGAGTTGAAATCGTAGTAACGAGATGAGAGATTTATCTAAAGGACTATTGGAGAAAATGGGAATGCGTTTTTTGTGGTCTGACTCCAAAGTGAAATTTACTCCGATTATGCAGTCTACTAACCTATGGCAACACCATATGGCTACAAGGGTTTCTTTTCCAATTAGTGAGTATCTTATTTCGGTTGGGTTCAATGTCCTTGAAACGTAGACCACGGGTTGAATAACACCTTTATTAACTTATAATACAGCTCCCCTAATTCCATAAGCGCTGACATCTGCTGTCACGATTTTTAAAATCGGGTTAAAAATTGCAAAAACCGCCGTCGATGTTTCCTTGATTTTTGGAAGGCCCTCTGTTGTTCTGTACCCCACGTAAAGATTATATCGGTTTTTAAGATTTCGTGCAAAGGAGCAAGAAATTGTGCTCTGTTTGGTATTGATTTTGCTAAAAAATTAACCATTCCCAGTAGCGATTGAAGTTCCTTTATATTCCTAGGAGGATTTAACTTTACAATTGCTTCTACCTTATGGGGTTGAATGTGTATACCCTTTTCCCGACGGGGTGTCCAAGAACCTCTATTTGTTGTTTTCCAATTTGTGTTTTCTTTTTATTTAAAGTAATTCCTAATTTCTGTAATCGATTACAGACTGTCTTTAATCGTTTATCATGCTATTCTTAGCTCCGGCTGAAAACTAAGACATCGTCTAAAAGACATACCGTTCTCTCACAACCTTCGATGGTTTCTTGCATCAAACGTTGGTAATGTTCTGGTGCAGAAGACACTCCGAAAGGTAGTCTATTATATCGAAATCTGCCCCAAGAGGTTATAAAAGTAGTGAGGTTTTAGGATTCTTCATCTAGAATGATTTGATGAAATCCTGATTCTGTATCGAGTTTCGAGAAATATTTGTCGTTGGATTTTTTAAGTATTACTACCATGGGTGAGCAAGATTCCGTAGGACCCGTAACTTTATCTATTATACCCATGTTTAACAGTTCTTGAATTTTATTTTTCACTGCGATTCTTAGGGGGATAGGGATTCTTCGGGAAGTGCTGATAGCCATAGGGATGCTGCCAGGTTTTAACGTTTTTTTACAAAGACCAGGAATTTTTCCAAACTCTTTGAAAAGTTTTGGAAATTCGAGGAAAATCTCGCCTGATGTTTTTACCTCATTTACCCGTTTTAGTAACTGTAATTGCTCTACTGCGTCTCTTCCCAGAAGTGGGCGTTGGAGTCCCTCAATGTAGAATACTTTTTTCTGATATAGATTTATTCCTATAAGTGAATCATTCATTATACGCCTCTAGACCTTTTGAGTGGTTGTTTTTTCAAGTACAATGTCGCCGACAAGGCCGTTACGTTCAATCACTTTGGCTTGCTTGAACATTATCCTGGTGGAAATATCTTGAAAATAACTCTTAAAAAGTCTAAAAAACTCTTATGAAATTCTGATGAAGTCTTATTAACTCTAAACAACTCTTTGAGAAAAGTCCCAATTTTCTGAGAATATAAGACTTATTAAGAATTTTGAAAAGTTATTCTCAAATTTATTTAAAATAAACTATTAAAATGGAAAAATTTGCTTCATTTAACATTGCATCCCCAGAACCTTTAGATTTTGGTAACCCACAAGAATGGCCAAAATGAAAAAGACGTTTTCAAAGATTTAGGTTAGCATCTAAATTTAACGAGTGTTCAGAAGAAGAACAAATTAACACATTTTATATATTTAATGGGCGACGACAAGGCAGATGATATATTGGCACAATTTAACTTAACGTATAAAATTTGATAGGACAAAATTTGATATAACTCTTGTTGAATTATTTCGCGCCCAATAGTAATTTTCGAACATGCTAAGTTAAACAGTAGAATGCAAAAGAAAGGATTTTATAACAGAGTTACACAATCTTACAGACAAATGTATGTATCAAAATTTAAAAAACGAAATTCGATACAATGGTTTTTACTAGCGTTTTTTGATCTTAAACGAGTATTTTGATCATAATTTGAGGGGTCACAAGTCATTTTACCTTAAATATAAATAGTTTAAAAATTCAATTTTTAGAGTTGTTATAGAAAGTTTTCCGACAAGGAAAATTTTACGCGTTTATATTAACGCCTAATCATGTAAAATATATAATCCAATAATAATTCGCGAGTTCATAGGCCATTTGACCAAAAAATATTAACATCAAAAAATCTATACCACTTTATGTGTTTTTCTT
>CM035595.1:58802578-58840173 GCA_020423425.1 Chrysopa pallens
CAAAAAATTGAAATTTTCACATATCGTCCATGTCAATCGTTTGTGAACGTTTGTAACAACTTTCATTTCATTTGTGACTAATTAATTTAGGATAAATTCGATGTTTAATTTAGGCATCCCATTCAGCTAACATTTTTTTTAAAACTAAGTGTTACATAAACTTCCGGATATTCAATCGATCAGAAATCATTTGTGACTTCCAAATATAATCACAAAATCGTTTGTGAAAACGTAGTTGGTTTCCTACACCATATACCGGGTGACTCACAAAAATACTGGATGACCCACAACAAATAGCGGGTGCTCCAAATTGTCACAACAACGCGTGACCGGGTCTGCTAGTTAAAAATATATTTGAACTAGCGTCATCACACCATTGAAAAAATAACTACTAGCCGGTTATTAATAAAATGACCAGCAACGGCTCGGGTATTGTATTCGAAAATTAGTTTTACCGGAACCAGTATTATTAGTTACAGTTTTCCATTAACAATATTTAACAAAATAATGAAAATATTTTAACCCTCTACAACTTTATTGTTTAAGCTATTGGTCTAAAATTATTAATTTTAAAGTTATATTTTAAAAAAAGTGGTTTAAAACTAAATTTATTTTTAAAGTTGTGAATAACTTTAAGTGAAGCAGTTATTTTTGAAATGCTACAAATCAAAATCTTACCTTTGCTTCATTCCTTAAGACAATTGATGTCTACAGTTAAATCATGATACAGAGTTCAATAGATAGATCTATGTATGTAGATGTATGTTGTTAATATATATAATATGGTTTATTGTAAACAAAAATATACATATGCATACAAAATATATACATGTTCGTAAACATTGGACTCTGTATCGTGATTCAACTATAGATAAATTTATCAAGAATAAGTATTTCACTTGCGTAAAATAGAAATATTTAGAAAAATAAATGATTTTGTTCATTGTAGTTTTGTATAAATACATAAAATGCGAATTATCAATTAGTATTGTTCTAGGAATATAATATTTAATTCAAATTGTTTTCTATACATAACTAATTTTTTTTTTTTTAGAAAATACTTGGTGATAATGGAGTTTTAATTTTTCCATCGTTTACATCAACAGCCCCCTATCATTATATCCAAATTTTAAGACCATATAATATGACAACATGGTCCATTTTTAATGCATTACGATTACCAGTGACTCAAGTACCTCTAGGTTTAAGTTCAGACGGACTACCCTTAGGTGTACAACTTGTCACTGCACCACATAAAGATCATTTGGCGATTGCAGTTGCAAAAGTATTGGAAGAGGAATTTGGTGGTTGGACTCCATTTTTGGATGATACGAAAACAGATTAAATTTTAGATCCTCATTTAATTTTTCCAAAAATTTGTATGAAAATGTGCTGTGATGTTCTTGAAAAAAAAAATTCCCAGTGGCCACTTGTCGAAAAATGGACGTATGTAATAATCAATAAAAGGGTAACCATAATTTGATCTGTAGCATTCAGTCTCGTTGGTATTCTGTGCCCTCCATGAGAAAAATCCATCACCAGGCTCTTAGTGAAAGGTGTCGTTATAAGGAAATGAAATTACACGACACTCTGTTTGTCTGCTAAGAGTTATTCTCAGGGAGGGTGTTTCTAAATTTTCGGATCTTAAAATGAAGAATGGAGATTTGATCATCCTTTATATACGTTCCATAAATGGTTAGAATACCATTTTCCTTGTTGCATCAGTCCATTTTTCCCAATTTGTGACCATTATGATTTTTAAACAGCACCATATAAAGACAATATCTTTTTTAATTTATTTCAAACTTTATTTACATATAAAGTTTGTCGGGATAATTTCAATAAGCAATATTCCAAAATTAAATTTTGCATTTCTATTAAGGCCTCCCAGGCTTCGATAACTGTCTTACCGTAATTAAGATAAAATAACCTAAGCAAATTTAACAAATTTAAGCAATTTGTGGACAAAAATAAATCGAATAATAATTATTTATATATAACGAAATAATTTTCCATGTACATTTTAGAATGAACTGGTTGTCTGATATATCAACGCATACTCCAAACTACTGGGTCTAGAGACTTGTAGTTTTGCACGGAGGTACCTGTTCTAAGAAAAAAATTTTTTAAAGTTCTGATATACTGAGTATTAAGTCAGAAAGCTTGAACTTTTAAACGGGGGGATAATATAACTGTTATAACATAGCGAGTACCTAGAAATAATTTTTGTTATTTCCACTCTTTAAATGATGAAAAGAAAGTTTGATATATGCAAATATCTGAGTAAGGTTGCTTCAATTTTTTCACAAAAGTTTCTTGCGCCATAGTAACATACACTACAATATGCCAACAAATGGAACAAACGCTGTAAGGACTCATGTTGTTGTAAGCTGTAGGTATGCCAAAATAACTTTTTCCCTGTATGTTACTATATGTAACTTTGAGACGAATTTAATGACTGATATAATGAAATATTTAGCCTACCAAGTGCGCGCCAAACTATTATTCACAAGGTCAGTTTATTCATTGTGAATATAAAATATATTAAAGTGGGATTGTTATTAAATGATCGATTCTGAGAAAAATACGAAAATCACCAAAATTACTATAGAAATTACTAAAATTTTATTATCTATGGTTCTAAAAACTGTATGCGTGCTTATTGCAAACATTAATATTTTTCAACAAATTATATATCAAAAAATTGCTCATGAATTGCTCCCTCAGAATATACTTAAATAATTAATAGTTAATTAGTTATTCATAATTAAATTTTCGATTATATCAACTTACATTTACATATTTTAATTGTAATTTTAATAAAAATTATACATAAAAAAATTGCTCCTGAAATGTTTTTTTAAAATATACAATTGCTCCACTAAAATAATGAATTACTTATTCATTATTAAAAGTGGATTTCTTCTTTATCTATATTTAAATTTACACGTGATAGTGTGTGGTACAAATACAGATGGCGTTAGTTGGTTATGTGAATAATTTGTAAATTTATAATTATGAATAACTAATTGACTATTAATTATTTGTGTGAAGCAAATGTATATTTTGAAAGAACAGAACGATTTTTTAAAGTATATTTAATAACGATTAAAATATGTAAATTGAAATCATCGGAAATTCAAAATTTTTAGTAATTAATAACTATTAATTAATTATTTGGAGTAAATGTATATTCTGAGGGAGCATTTTAAGAGCAATTTTTTTTATATACAATTTGTTTAAAAATATTAATCATGGGCACTAACTTGTTTGTGGTCCCATATATCCATGTATGTATAGATTACATAATAGATACATATACATTCAATCAAAATAGTATTTTGGTAGACTATGGACTACGGTTATTATTATAACTAAATTCTAGTATCTTATAACTTTAAATGAGCAATTCTTGTATATATATATATATATATATATATATATATATATATATATATATATATATATATATATATATATATATATATATATATATATAATTGGAATCTCGGAATCGACTCCAACGATTTTCATGAAATTTAGTATATAGGGTTTCGGGGGCGATAAATCGATCTAGCTAGGAATCATTTTCAGAAAATGTCATTTTATTCGTGTTTTATCGATAATCAATGCGTTCGAGTAGTCTCAACTGAATAATATGACATCTATTGGTGAATAATAATACTACTTTTGTGAGCAACTAATTGCTTTAACGACACAACAGCAGATGGCGTTGTTAAGTTACACGAAGTCAATGAGTGTTTGCAACACAATTTATATAAAAAAAAAAAAAAATACCGAGCCAAGCATATTGATCGGTCATCCAGATATTGAATATAAAAACGTGACAACTGTTAGTGTGAATATAAAAACTAAGACACTACAGATGCATAAAAAAATTAATATTACAAAGAAATAACTAGTTTTTTCAGTCTTGTCATTCGTTTTGATGCACGAAAATTGCTTAAATGTGTTAAAATTATCTAGAGGCCTTAAGACTTATTTTTTTACTTAAAATGTTTTATAATACGTTACGTACTTAATATATTTTTTATGATTATTAGATTCAAGATGTTTTTTTTTTTTTTGCCTGCTTTTAAAAATAAAAATTTTGTTATTTAATTTTTTGTATAAAATGAATGATAAAAAAATACTGTGATAATTTTGATAATCCGGGTCATTATAAAGAAGAGCTTCATAAAAACTTGTTTATTCGTTAATTCGCATTTAAATTTTTATTGAAAAATGAGTAATAACGCAGTCATACCGATGGAAAATTTTGAGTTAGCTTCGAAAACACAATGAAGGATAGTAGGATTCTTAAAAATAAATTGATCAAAGTGTTATGAAAATAACCAATATCGAACATTAAGTTGTTTTGGAAGAAGAGATTGTTAAAAATACCAAACATTGTTTCAAAATTTCATGCGGTTTAAACTATTAGTTTACAAGTTATACTGGTTTTAGATTTTCAGTGATATATTTTAAGGTCAAATATAAATATTTTTACATAGAAGGCATTGGAAAGAAAGAGTAATGAGTCTCATTTTTGGAGTAAAGCATGTAGATGGATTTCTAAAAAAATTGTTTTTCTAACTTTAACTAGAATCTAAAGGGGTTTATATAGTAGAATGAAACGTCAATAATAAAGACACTATTTTCGAACCAAAATAGTTGAAAAAATAACTATAAGAATTTAAAGAAATTTGGCTTGCATAATTTAATCATAATAACGGAAATTATGTCGAAGAGTTTATCGCGAAAAACCGTTTCTAAAAATAAAATAAAATTTTGATTTTTTCGTATTGTTCTAGCTCCTCTAAACTTTTTTTTTTAGTTATTTGTGTGTGAAAATTGCGAAAATAATTGTATTTAAAAGAATATACTTTTAGTTTTGTATGTCTAAATTTGACATTAAGATGCCATTACTATACTGAATTTACAATTAGCCATTTTCCACTTTAAAATAAATTCATTAGATGACATCGTCTCGGCGGGTGCAAGTGTTTTAAATTATCAATTATAGTAATTTTAAATGCACGTATTAAGCATTCATATCAAAATAGAGCTCTTCAAGAGTAAAATGGACATTTCAAAATAAAAGAACTACTTCGAAATGAGAAATTCAGGTTTATAGAAACTGTCTTTTTAAATATATAATCGAATCTATTCTCAGAAAACTATTTATTTCTCAGAATTCAGGTTTTGGCAACTTATTGAGCTTTTTTAGTAGCATCGTTTCTGAAATTATTAAAACTTTCAATCAATGATTTCAAAAGTTACTACAATTTTAAAATCACCATATTTGAAAGGTATTTTATTATTTAGGAGAAAACTTATGAATCGATTTGTATTTTACGTATGTCATTTTGTAGGCTTTTTTAACACCTAAAAGTTTTGAATGAAGCTTTGTTCGATCAAAAGCTATAGTTGTCTAGAAAAATACCCCACGAGGTGTTGTCATTTAAATATTATAAAATAATCAGAAGTAATTTCATTAATTATAATCGAAATAATTAATGATAAAATATCAAACCCGAATTTTAAATGCAAATACATTGACAAATTTTAAAAGTATTAAACTTTTGTTGGTGTATTTTTAAATTTTCAGGTATCTAATATAGGGCCTGCGCCGGAGAAGCCTAGTGGTAACACACTGACCAAAATGATAAAAATTATGCGACCGGGTAAAGTTGGTCGTGTTTCTAAAACAACCGTAGCGCGGGTTTAGTAAATAAGTATAATTAAGGGCTGTAATATAAAAAATGGAAACTTTTTAATTATCTTATGTATAAAAATTAATAGTGGTCATATATATAATCTAAATTTTTCACAAAAGCTTTTATTTAACCAATTTTGTACACAGGCAACTAAGATTCGATAAAGCACAGAATGAGATATCTTTATTTGAATGAAATAAATCGATATATTCTTTTATTTAAATCAATTACGATTCTAGAGAGCGAAACTATTTATTGACTTTTTAAATTGAACAAAATTCTTTTCAAATAATAACTTCCATTTCCCTGATAAAAAAAATATTGAACAGGAAGTTTCATTGAAAAAACGATTCCCTATTCAATACTGTTGAAAATTTGAATATGAAATTTACTATTAAATCCTATTGATTTTCTATTCAATTTCTATAGGATTGAATAGGACTTCTTTTATCACGGTTTTATAAATTTAATTATATGTTCGTAAATTCAAATTAAGTGGGTATGTTTTTTTGATAGAGACCTCTACAGACTTTATTAATAAATACAATCCATTATGTCATATAAATTGTGTGTCATATAATTCATGCTTGATCACGAACGAGTCATGCCTGGCCATGAATGAGTCATGCAGGATCAAGCCTGAATTATGCATGAATCATGCACGATCAGGTACGAATCATACATGAATCCTGCATGATCATATATGGTGATTTTTTCCCGGGATAAAAAAAATACAATGTATATTACATGTTATATAAGTCAACAGCTGTTTGAAGCACTCTCCTTACATAAAGTACTTTCTAAATGTTATGAAATTTAGTATGCACAATTCTAGCAGCTGTTGACAATTCTAAAGAGGTATGCATTTAAATTCTATAATGTTGATATATTTAAAATGTATATTTTGGCTAAACGTTGTAAAATCATTTTGAAAATCTTTTTTTGAACTTAGTTTAAGGTTACTATCAATATTTCAAATTTTTCAGTTAACAAATTGTTTAAAATTTTATAAAAATAAAAATAATTTGGACAAATATATTTCATTATCTTTATGTCCCTGACCCTGAAGTGTGTATCCAAATTCATTCATGTATGAAAATTTTATATTTTCACTTTTTTCCATTTAGAATTTGCGTGCTTAGTAAAAAAAAAAGATTTATCTTTTTTTATCATTCTCATACATATCCTTGCATCGCACATGCTAAATTATTATAATTTTTTTGTTATAAAATATTGACATTTTTACCCAGGACAGTATTGAATTTTATCATGTATTGGTATGAAAAAACAATACTTTGAATTAAGGATGCTATGAACATACCCCAGCCTAGATGGCAAAACATTTTTTTATTTATTGTTAAATGTAATTTTTATGTAATATATAACCATGAGTGGCCTGCTCTGATAAAAAAGTTGAGAAATCATTAGGAGTGAATAACAAAATTTAATTGAAAAAATGATTTCCTATTCAATGCCATTGATTTATTCAATCCTATTCAATTTTTATAGGATTGAATATAACTTTTTTATCAGTCACTACTTTAAAAAATTTGGTAATATTTTTCTGTTCTGTTATAACAGTTTACGTTTGAAAAAATTTCCAAATTTCTCAACTAAAACTGGTATAACTTTTGATAATTCCAACACCACCTCAAATTTTTTGGAAAACTCTTATTACTTGTGGGAATGTTGTGTAAAATTTTCATTCAATTTTTAATTTTTGGGGAATTTTCTTATGTCACCTTCAGATTTTTCCAAGAAATAATATATAATTTTCCCAACATTAACAATTTAATAATAATCTTTCACAAAATTCCCACAAATGACTCGAGTTCTCAAAAAAGTTTGAGCTGTGTTTGCTGAGGATTTTCAAAACTTATGTTTTTGTTGAAATATTTGGCATTTTTTTCACGTAAATACCCATATAACTTTTGAATAGTACGAAAAAGTGTTGCATTTTTTTTTTTTTTTTTTGGAAGACTCGGGTTACTTGTGGAAATACTCAATAAAATTTTCATTGAAAAATGTTATGATTTTTTTACTTAGAACTATCCACTTTTCCAATACATACTTTAGTTAATCACGGAGGATGATTTTAACAGCTCACAATTTCAACAACAATTTATTTTTTTTTTCAGCTCAACAATTTGTTTTTTCTTCGCAAACGATCTCTGAATAACTTTTTGACAATTTAACGTGGAATAAAATTTTATAAGCCGGAAAATTTAACAAAGTTTTAGCAAGCTACAGGGAAATTTTTTTTTTAATTAACATAGATCAAGTCTTCAACTTGTATTCGAGGTTTCTTTCCTGGTTGAGCCTTAAAGTTACAACAATAAACCTTTACGGAAGATTTACAAGAAATTACAGAATTCACTACCAATAATGGACATAAAACTTTCTCGTGATGTGCCCACTTACTTAGCTTTGTCCAGTACGCATCTTCAACGAATGAGTTGTAATTTAAATATAAGATGATAAAATGCATTCTAAAAGTTTCTGTACCATTAAGCTAACGTAGGTAACTTCATTTTTTGGCGATTTATTTGATACAATTTTTCTCTCTCAATATCCAGAATAATCAATTTCACCAAAATTCAAATCTGATATAAAACTTCATCATACAAATACATTTTCTATATTTATATAATTTATAAAATTCTTTATGAATCTAAGCTGACTTTATTTTTTTCAAGCGTATTCGTTCCGATTTTCTTAAATAACGATGGTCTAGAATAGTCTATTTTGACACAATATAAATTAATACAATTAAGATTAATACAAACCTGCATTACGCATGTACATAAAAAATTGCATATTAATCTAATGTTATCGAAATTATTTTGGAATCAAAACCTGAATGGATTATTAAATTATAACCGATAAATTAACCGATTAAAACCTACTAAACATTTCAATTTCAATATGATTTAATAGGACTTTTTTGATTAGGGACACTTACATGTTAAAAGTGATAAGTTTAATATACTTAAAACTAAATAATTTAAAATGGGAACAAAGAGTGCGATGTAGTAAATACCGTTTTTTGTAACATAGTTAATTTAATTAATCGATAAATAAATAATCAAACTGCTACATAATATACGAATATTTGATTTCATTAAAATAACAAACCCAACGAGAAAATCAATAACAAAACCAATTGAAAGCACCTTCAATTTATCAAGATTAAAAAAAAATTTGAATTCAACCCAAAAAAATGAATTCGGTCAAGATTTGTAACACCTTAAAATGCAAAAATCCCCTCATCAAGTATGACAATCTTTGTATCTTTTTTAACATTCGAAACCTTTTTAATTTCCAATAATTAATTTAATTTCAATACATTTAGAATTTTGTTCTCTTTTATATTTAAAAAAAATTCAATTTTAGGATTGTAAAAAATAAAAATTTCTACCAAAACTGTTTATTTAAAAGAAGATTATGTAAAAAACCACCTCTGATTGAAATTAATAAGAACAGTACACAATTTTTTTTTTAATCTTTAGTACAAAAGTTTTGAATCATATTGTTGTAAAAAGCATAAAATGTGAAAGCCAATATCATACTAGCATTTCCATGAAAACGACATTTGATTAGTTCTTTTTCATTTACATAAAATGTATGTACATTCATAATTTTTATATTTGATAAATAAGACAATTGACGAATAAAGTGATAATATTAATTCATTAAAAATAGATTTTCAAACAACGAGTAAACGTCTACTGATTCAACACCAAAGTCTAACAACACACAGAATCATAAAATTTCATTATCAAATGTCAAATGTTATTTACAAATCAAATCAACTTTTTTTTTTAAATAAAAAGAAAAAAAGAGAGATTGTATTTAGTTAATGCCTTTGCTAAAAATATCCTAAAAATTCAATTTAGTAAATTTTCCACTTTTTTTTTCATTTAGAAAAAAATTTTTTTTATATTAAAATTGATTAATGTTCGCGCGTGCGTTGCCGGGTGCATATTACCACCACTTTAGGGTCGCCGGCTTGTCAATTCATGTATTATTTGCAAACTAGTGTTGATTCAATTTAGATGTCAATTGTTATAAATTAATGAAAGAACGTTTCTCTTAAAATTAATTATTGTGAAAATTGTAACAAAAATTAATTAAACTCATAAAATATTGAAAAGTTTTTAAATAATTTAAACGAAATCGCGTGCAATGGCCGCTAATAATATTGAACCGAATTCGGTTAATGATAATTGTGAACAATATTTTGAGGGTGTTGAAAAGTTATTGGAAATTTGGTTTACAAATGATGGTGAAAATTCATCAACAAAACAGGGTGATTTACGGAAAATATCAAGGTATGTACATAGAATTTATTGTATCGTTATGTTTTTGGTTTTAAAAATAGATTCGATTTTGTTCTAGAACATTTTTTGTTTGTTTGTTTTTTTTTTTTTTTGATTCTTTTTGTGTTTGATTTTGTACAATGATTTTCGAGTATTCGATGATATATTGAGCATGTATATTGTAACGCTTTTCTCTTAGTAAAATCAATGTATGTGCAAATATCTTTATTGTATATATGCAACTGGCTATTGTGTTTTGAAAAATCATTGATTTTTCCGCAAAATTGTATGTTTTATTCGAATTTGACAAATTTTTTAGATAAATTACAAAATGATTTGAAAATATTTTATTTTAATCTTTACGTAAAATATTTTGTTTTAATTTAAAATGTTTTTTTATTGAAGTAAATTATTTTTTAAAATTAGAAACAGTTGAATTATTTTTAGTCTTAATTTAAGAAAAACATTATATAATCGATTTTTTAAAATAACATTTCTGTTATTAAATGTCAGTTTGTTGACATTTCAATTTTCAGACGGATTACAAATTTTGCTTTGATAAATGTAATTAGTTTATACTTAGTTATAATTATTAATATTTATTTTGATAACGTAAAATAGGGTCAATTTGTTTAATCAATTGGATATAAAAATTGTTGCGAATATTTTGTTGATAAAATTCGCGCTTTTTATGTTCTTTTATAAAACTTTGTTGAGCACGCTAGAAATTATTTAATACTCTGATTTTTTAAATTTTAATTTTTCTATGGTTCAAAATTTGGACCATGGATCCAATGGGCGTATTTTGCCCATTCACAAACTCAAACTAACTTTTTAAATCTAGAAAACGCCATCAAAATTTAAGTTTTGTCTATCTCCAAATATCTTGATAATGGACCAACAAAAATGGACTAATTAATTGATTTTATGAACATCTTTACCAAATTTTTTTTAGTACGGTCAATATTTGCCTATTACCAATTTTATACCAAAATCAATTGAAAATAACAACAGAGTTAATTGTTTAGATACTTGATATATAGTTCATAATCAATGTTTGAATTATTTTTTTAATGATATTATTATTATGATTAGCATTCATAAAATACTCTAAACATGTAGTTCATACAGTTATAAATACATGCATAATAATAATATGTATTGCAGTTATATATGCAGTTATAATATGTATTGCAGTTATATATTAGCTAAATTTGAGATGCAATTGTGGCGAATCTAAACAGTTTACACAAAAATATTTCAAAAAAATTTTATTTTTTATATATAATATTTCAAAACTGTGTTTTTGAACTTCTAAGAAATTCCAGAAATACGACGCTTATAGCTCATTGGATTCGAAACGACATCTAGAAAAAAGATATTAAAATTTTTTATTTGTAGATGAAAAATTGTAAAAGTTATAAAATAAATTAATATGAAAAAATGACATTTTTTTTTGCGAATAATTCAGAAACTATATGAAATAATCGAAACCTTCCATTTCTTGAATAACTGTTATCAATGTATTATTAATTAAGAATAACTTATAGTTCGGGAAGTAGCGTTGCATTTTTTATGGTTATTTTTTATGGCAGATCAATTTTTGATTTTATTGAAAGTTTATAAAAAAAAATCTTGCCAAAAAAACAGACTAGCAAATTTTTGATTTTTGAACTTTACTAGTGCTTATTTTTTTCGTTGTAATGTCAACCTTAATATACAATAAAAATATAATATCGTTTAAATACAAAAATATCGTTGAAAAATTTTGATAAAGCAACTTTTTAAAAATCGATTTATCGATGTGAATCATTAATTTTGTTTGTTTGTTTGTTTGTAAATTCATTTGCATTATTCAAAAGCGATAATTCTACTTATCTTATCTCGAATTTCAAAATCCCGAAAACATTGTTTTTATTATTTTTATTTTTGATGTTTTTATTACTTACAAAATTTAACTTTTATTCTATAGGACTGGTAGTTTTGCCGGAATTCGAGATAAACCGTATTTTACCCTTAAAAACTCTCCTCCCCCCTTTCCATTTGCCCAACTCAGATCGCCCATAAATTATTTTTCTTTCCATTTTTGTTATATTATCTTCTGTTTCCAATGGGTCTTTCATCCTACTATAATTATTTTTTCTTCACTTTTTACCATTTTTAAAGGCTTCTACCCTGGTCTATAATACTTTTTTTTTTTTTTTTTGAAAATGTCAACTAGACTAAACAGAAATAAATAAAATTTTTAAAATTGTATTTTTGAACAAAGTTTTTGAATTTTTTTTGGTATTTATTTTAATTGCAGACAACAATTTGAATCGCTATTGAAGATTGTGCGTTGCGAGATAATCAGCTATATAAGTAATGATGAAATTGATGCGTACGTTTTGAGGTAAGTTTTATTTACTTTTATTATGCACATTTTATTTGTTTCTTTTACCTTGATATTTTAATGTTTTTATAATGGCTGTTATATACAATAATAGCGCTGTTATAATTCATCGTCAGTATCTCCATAACCGGTGAAATTGATGTAATTATTGACCAATTTTGATAAAAATGAACCGGCGCAGTGGCCGAGCAAGTAAAGGTAATAACACCTCTCGACTAAGCTACTTAGACTTACTTATTCTCATTTTTTTAAAAACCATTTGTCCATCAAATTTTATTTTATGGCATTAAATTAGGAGTAATTAATTAATGAGCCATGTTATGAGTGATTCCACTCATTTTTGGGCGTAGTAAACTGCTAGCTTAATATAAAGCTAACACAGTATTCTCATTTTTTTGGAAAACCACTTGACCATCAAATTTCATTTTATGGCATTAAATTAGGAGTAATTAATTAATGAGCCATGTTATGAGTGATTCCACTCATTTTTGGGCGTAGTAAACTGCTAGCTTAATATAAAGCTAGCACAGTATTCTCATTTTTTTGGAAAACCACTTGACCATCAAATTTCATTTTATGGCATTAAATTAGGAGTAATTAATTAATGAGCCATGTTATGAATGATTCCACTCATTTTTGGGCGTAGTAAACTGCTAGCTTAATATAAAGCTAACACAGTATTCTCATTTTTTTGGAAAACCACTTGACCATTAAATTTCATTTAATGGCATTAAATTAGGAGTAATTAATTAATGAGCCATGTTATGAGTGATTCCACTCATTTTTGGGCGTAGTAAACTGCTAGCTTAATATAAAGCTAGCACAGTATTCTCATTTTTTTGGAAAACCACTTGACCATCAAATTTCATTTTATGGCATTAAATTAGGAGTAATTAATTAATGAGCCATGTTATGAGTGATTCCACTCATTTTTGGGCGTAGTAAACTGCTAGCTTAATATAAAGCTAGCACAGTATTCTCATTTTTTTGGAAAACCACTTGACCATCAAATTTCATTTTATGGCATTAAATTAGGAGTAATTAATTAATGAGCCATGTTATGAGTGATTCCACTCATTTTTGGGCGTAGTAAACTGCTAGCTTAATATAAAGCTAACACAGTATTCTCATTTTTTTGGAAAACCACTTGACCATCAAATTTCATTTTATGGCATTAAATTAGGAGTAATTAATTAATGAGCCATGTTATGAGTGATTCCACTCATTTTTGGGCGTAGTAAACTGCTAGCTTAATATAAAGCTAGCACAGTATTCTCATTTTTTTGGAAAACCACTTGACCATCAAATTTCATTTAATGGCATTAAATTAGGAGTAATTAATTAATGAGCCATGTTATGAGTGATTCCACTCATTTTTGGGCGTAGTAAACTGCTAGCTTAATATAAAGCTAGCACAGTATTCTCATTTTTTTGGAAAACCACTTGACCATCAAATTTCATTTTATGGCATTAAATTAGGAGTAATTAATTAATGAGCCATGTTATGAGTGATTCCACTCATTTTTGGGCGTAGTAAACTGCTAGCTTAATATAAAGCTAACACAGTATTCTCATTTTTTTGGAAAACCACTTGACCATCAAATTTCATTTAATGGCATTAAATTAGGAGTAATTAATTAATGAGCCATGTTATGAGTGATTCCACTCATTTTTGGGCGTAGTAAACTGCTAGCTTAATATAAAGCTAGCACAGTATTCTCATTTTTTTGGAAAACCACTTGACCATCAAATTTCATTTTATGGCATTAAATTAGGAGTAATTAATTAATGAGCCATGTTATGAGTGATTCCACTCATTTTTGGGCGTAATAAACTGCTAGCTTAATATAAAGCTAACACAGTATTCTCATTTTTTTGGAAAACCACTTGACCATCAAATTTCATTTTATGGCATTAAATTAGGAGTAATTAATTAATGAGCCATGTTATGAGTGATTCCACTCATTTTTGGGCGTAGTAAACTGCTAGCTTAATATAAAGCTAGCACAGTATTCTCATTTTTTTGGAAAACCACTTGACCATTAAATTTCATTTTATGGCATTAAATTAGGAGTAATTAATTAATGAGCCATGTTATGAGTGATTCCACTCATTTTTGGGCGTAGTAAACTGCTAGCTTAATATAAAGCTAACACAGTATTCTCATTTTTTTGGAAAACCACTTGACCATCAAATTTCATTTTATGGCATTAAATTAGGAGTAATTAATTAATGAGCCATGTTATGAGTGATTCCACTCATTTTTGGGCGTAGTAAACTGCTAGCTTAATATAAAGCTAACACAGTATTCTCATTTTTTTGGAAAACCACTTGACCATCAAATTTCATTTAATGGCATTAAATTAGGAGTAATTAATTAATGAGCCATGTTATGAGTGATTCCACTCATTTTTGGGCGTAGTAAACTGCTAGCTTAATATAAAGCGAGCACAGTATTCTCATTTTTTTGGAAAACCACTTGACCATCAAATTTCATTTTATGGCATTAAATTAGGAGTAATTAATTAATGAGCCATGTTATGAGTGATTCCACTCATTTTTGGGCGTAGTAAACTGCTAGCTTAATATAAAGCTAACACAGTATTCTCATTTTTTTGGAAAACCACTTGACCATCAAATTTCATTTTATGGCAAAAAATTAGGAGTAATTAATTAATGAGCCATGTTATGAGTGATTCCACTCATTTTTGGGCGTAGTAAACTGCTAGCTTAATATAAAGCTAGCACAGTATTCTCATTTTTTTGGAAAACCACTTGACCATCAAATTTCATTTTATGGCATTAAATTAGGAGTAATTAATTAATGAGCCATGTTATGAGTGATTCCACTCATTTTTGGGCGTAATAAACTGCTAGCTTAATATAAAGCTAACACAGTATTCTCATTTTTTTGGAAAACCACTTGACCATCAAATTTCATTTTATGGCATTAAATTAGGAGTAATTAATTAATGAGCCATGTTATGAGTGATTCCACTCATTTTTGGGCGTAGTAAACTGCTAGCTTAATATAAAGCTAGCACAGTATTCTCATTTTTTTGGAAAACCACTTGACCATTAAATTTCATTTTATGGCATTAAATTAGGAGTAATTAATTAATGAGCCATGTTATGAGTGATTCCACTCAGTTTTGGGCGTAGTAAACTGCTAGCTTAATATAAAGCTAGCACAGTATTCTCATTTTTTTGGAAAACCACTTGACCATCAAATTTCATTAATGGCATTAAATTAGGAGTAATTAATGAGCTATGTTATGAGTGATTCTGCTCATTGGGCACTGATTGCTAACTTAACATACAACGTGATATCTAGTCATTTTCTATAGAAACCGCCGTTGTGTTTTTTTGATAATTGGTAATATTATTATAAATTAGGCTTTAGTAAGCGTTATTTAAAATTATTTATTTAAGTATTATTATGATTGATTAATTAATAATGAATAATATCCTGTGAATTTGTTTATTGATTTTAAAATATTAAATATAAACAAATGATTGTAAAAAAATTAATAAAAAATCATACTCAAAAAAATTAAACTGGGAAGTAGCGTTGTAAATGACACAATCATTTCAAGACGATTAATTCATGTTAGAATTAAATGTTTATTAGCAGTCATACAATGTTATGAAAGTCAACAGGCCCCGAAAGGGATAACAATTTCTGCTGAGTAACCATGCAATCTCCAACTAAGGCAATCAAATGTCATATTCAGCAGACAATTATCCCACCCGTAAATATTCTGCTGACTATTTTTTTATTTATTTACTACATTATTGAAACTATATTATTAATTTGAAGCGACCTGAAATATATTTTATTATTCCTCCACTTTGAAGGTGCACTTGATGAACCGCCATTCGATTACCAACTTCATATAAACTTTCAATAAAATCGAAAATTAATCGACCTCAAATCAGCATGATAACTGCAACGCTACCTCCTGGACTATATGTATTGGTGGTGGTTGGTCATATTGTATGTATTTATATCAATAATCATTACTTATAAACCTGATACGTATAAATAACGTATTGATAACCTTTCAATATAACGAAGTTATTGTACATAAGATTAAAATATTCTTAGAATTCAATGAATTCATCATCTCATCTCATATATGTTATGTATTTTATTTGACTCATATATTATTTAAATATCTATCAAACAATTTATCTACTATGTCCTCCACTATGTCCATTTGTTATATACAACAAATGATGATAACAACTAACAGAGTTAATTGTTCAGATATCGGCTGGCTCAGTGGCCAAGTGAGTATAGACAATAATACCTTCATCCATTTGAGTACTTAGAGAGGAGGTTGTTGGTTCGAATCTAGACAGCGGCAGTTTGATCAATTATAATATATAAAAAACGGGCGGTTTGTTGATCACATTTTGTTCGCTTGGATAAGAACGAAGGGTACAGAGGACCAAAAGATCTTGGTATAACGGATGCGGTGCTAAGCCTCTCTCTCTAATATAATTGTTTAAATACTCGACTTATAGTTCGGTATCAATTTTTATTTAGAATGTTTGTTTTTTTATTTTTAATTAGCATTCTTTAGCATTCTTAAAATACTATAAATATCCAGTCTATACAATTATATAAAATATATAATATATATATATATATATATATAATAATCTTGTATTGTAATTATATACGTGTTAATTTGAGCTAAAATTATGGTGAATATAAACATTTAACAAAAACATATTTCAAACAAAAGTTGCTTCTTTTCATAAAATACAAGTTTTTACCTATCAATTTTTCTTTAATGGTTTAAAAGTTGGGTTATAGATCCATTGGACCCAATGAGCCGATTTTTATCATTAACGATCTTAAACTCAATTTTTATGCCTAGAATACGTTTCTAAAATTTCAACTTGTTATCTCTTTTCGTTTTTGTGTTATCTTGATGACAGACGAACGGACATGTAGAAATTGGCTAATTCGGTAATTCTATGAACACGTATACCAAAATTTTGTTTGTGGATACAATATTTTCTAGCGTTTCAAACTGAAATACATGCCTAGTAGAAAAATAAAGTTATCTGACATTTAGTTATTCAATTCAATTCAATTTTATTCATTCTTTTTTAAACAATACATAATTGTACAGAATAAGTCAAAATAATAGGATGGAGTATATGAAGGGAAGGCAAAGGTATGCAGCTATTGCTAACTTTATAAGGAACTATTCCAGTATTCACTTTGTGAAAACCATTAGTAAGGATAGCCGACACCCGATACTAATGATCAAATGTCTCCCGAATATCACTGAGACACTGATTCGATTCTGGATGTGGAATACTCATGATACTAAGATGAAGTACTTAGAAATAAATGATTTAAATAAAACCAGTAAATATACAGCAGTCAAAAAAGTTAAGTTTTCCAGTTGAATCGACGCAAGATCAGAAGAAAAAAATCATTTATCAATAAAAATGAAATCAACATAATTATATTTAAAATTTAAATCGACTATTTATTATCGATTCAACTGAGAAGTCAAATTTGTAAGGAGAAATATCCTTACAGAATAAATTTAAATATAAATAAGTATACATAAATCTATTCTTAATATAATCGATCGTAAGTCACTCAGTAAACAAAGAGCGCTTGTCTATAATTAAATTTACAAGAGATGGAAAATCGTGTCCAAGTCTCAGAGTAATATTTAATAAATGTTTTTTTACTGCAGTCACAAAGCTTGATCTATTCCTCTCTATGGTGTTACCTATCACGAATTCCTTGATTAGGGTGTCCAAGATCTACTCATTTGTAATTGCAACAGGTGTGCAAATAACCACGATGTTGTCAAGTAAATTAATTTGTACTACTACTTTACAATCTCGAGTGCAAAAACACTGTCTTTAACATTATGAACACTAAGTTATTATTATGAATACAAGCAAATTTTTTTCATTTTATATGCGATTGTCTGATTGTACAACTTAGATGTTTTTAACAACTTTTGTTCAAATAGTTCTTTATACCTATTTTACAGATAATTAATAAATAACTAAATTGGTCACAGGGATTCAGAACAATAAATTACAAACTAAGTGTTGATTTTAGTTGAACGTTTCGTCCCTTTTGTTAGGACTTCCTCAGCAACTCTTTTTGATCTGTATATAATATGTATATAATAATACATTTTACATTACCATTAATTATATACAAAGGTTATAATTTTATATTTATTTGTAGTTGCTGAAGAAGTCCTAACAAAAGGACGAAACGTTCAACTAAAATCAACACTTAGTTTGTAATTTGTTGTCCTGAATACCTGTGACCAATTTAGTTATTTGCACCTATATTTTATTCAAATTTTCTTTTAAAAATGGAGTGTTTATTTTTCGAAAAAAACTAATACCAAAAAACTATTTGGTGAACCGATCATTTTCAACTGAGTCAACCGATTTTGTTGATTCTTTTTTTTTATTTGAAAGCTAGTTCTTCCAGTATGGTCTCATTTCAATTTAGTCTAGATCTGATGTCTCAAAGGGGAGAGAAGGGGCAAAACTTTTTTAGTGATATGTGGTCGCGGATAACTTCATCGTTTGTGAACCGATTTTGATGATTCTTTTTTTTTTGAAAAGGACATATCGCAAGGGTGGTGCTACCATAATAAGGAAACCACGATCTAATGTCCCTTAGGGGATCGAAGGGACAAAAACTATTTTAAGTAATCCTATTTATTTTAAATGAAAAATACAACACTAGAAAATAATAAAATTTTAAACAAAAAAGACCCGCCTTCAAAAAATTGAACTATTATGTAAAAAATCATTTTAAAATTTGTTCTTGGTGATCGATTAATTTTTGAAGGTGGCAGTCTTATTTATGCTTAGCTAAAAGAGAGCTTAGAGAAAGAGGTAATTGATTACAAAGAAGAATTAAAATTTTTTTTTTTACTTTTTAGTTCATTTTTTTAAAGGTGGTTGTTCTTTTTTTGTTTAAATTTTTTTATTTTAATCTATAGAATGAATTAATGAATGTCCACGTGGTCAGTCAGTTACATACATCGTTATCAGTTATAACAATATTCTTATTATGAACTAAATATGTATTATGTTAATTATTAAAAGGTCAAATTCACAAAAGTTGTACTCAGATTGTAATTGAATTATTATGTCAATATATTTATAATCAAATAATAATACTATTAATAAAAAGAATTTAGTGATAAGACTTGACTTTTGGTAGTTGGTGCGTTTGGATGGAGTCTGAGATGGTGTAAACTGATGTGGACATTCATTTGATTTGTTTTTGTGTATTTAATTTTTTAAATATCAGCCTTGATTTTATCTGTGTGTCAGATCAATAAATTTCTTATTTATTAACATGTTGTTAATACGACGATAGTTTTACTGGAGAGCTATCCTACATTTACTGGAGAGCTTACTTCAATCTGACTTTGCAGCGATAACTTTAAACGCGTTTTGCTCGAAAGTATGTTTCCAAAAACATTGTTCACTATAATTCAAAAAACTATTAGACAGATGTAGATGAAATTTATGGGCACCGTGCATCAAAATATTTCATTCATTTCTATGGTTACGACATACTAGTTTATCAATTAAATGATATATAAGTCTTTGAATGATATATTAGTCCGGGAGGTAGCATTGCATTTTTCATGGTGATTTCAGGCCGATTAATTTTCGATTTTATTGAAAGTTTATACGAAGTTAATAATCGAATGGTAATTCTGCAGACTCACTTAAGGGGGTCTTCTGGTCTAGAGACATGAATTTTAGGTAATTTTTGAAGTGCTGTAAAAAAACAACAAGCAATATTTTTTGCATCAATTTTTTTATACATTATTTATTCACATTAGAAGCATACAAAAAAAAAAATAAAAAAGTAAAAAAAATTTAAAATTCCGTTAGTTATTAGCTGATGGAGTGGGGCGTCTCAAAAATTTGGTGCGTGACCATACCCACGATTTTAACTCTCCTAGCAATCTGAAATCAAAATTATCAATCTACAATAATGTCGCAATGTCTGGAACTACGGAAAAGTTACAAAAAATTTTTTTTACAAAATCACGACTGCCTAATGAAAAAAAAAAATTTTGTACCACTTTTTTGAACATTCTTCGATTTGTTAAAAATAGTAAAAATGAATTTGAGGATGGCCGTAGTTCCGACAAAGTAGACAAGTCCCTAAAGAAGACTCTCTTAAAATTTCAAGTAAATCGGTTCGACAGAACCTGAGAAATCGTGGGTATCAGATTCAAAAAGACAGTTCAGAGAAAAACGCGTTTAAAGTAAAATTGTTGCAGTCTAAGTCATAAAATTATATTTTTAACTTACATTTATTCAATCTGCCATTCCTGCTTCATACATCGGACCTTCCTCGACTTCGAAAAAACTATTTTCGGCGTTTCTGTTTTCTATTCGAGCAGTTCTGGCCTCCTTTGATGCGCTGGATGCTCGTATCTCGGAGCGGTCAATCCGGGCGTTGTCTCGTCTGATAGCAAATGCATGCGCTTCTGGACCAATTTTCACTCCCATAATCGTCATTATCTTCAATATCGGTATAAAGCCTTCATTAAAAATACATACAGCAATAAATGTTGCAATTTCAATGATCTGAGACCCGGCATGGATATGCTTTGGAGCGAAAGTCCATATCAGCGAGTTTAGAGACTCATTATTATTTTGAGTTTCTGAACCCAAACATCGAGTCAATAACTCTTCTGATGATAAACTCTCGTAAATTGGCTTTATAATTTTCAAAACTTTATCACACAGAGGAGAATTTTCGTGGTCAAACTCGTCTAATGTTCCTTCAGATGCAGCTTTTTGCCACTTACACCAACTCTCCGCACCAGGTGGGCAATACATATGTTGTGGGTTTTCATTTGTAGAACTATTATGGTAGTACGTTGCCCAAATTGCATTTCTCATGTTTTCAACAGAATCAGGATGCCGGCGAATCGCTAAGCCATAGTATAAAGACAATTTATTGATGACTTTATCAGTTAATTTGCCTTCACCTTTTCCACCAACCCCTTTATTATCTTTTTTCGCTTTTCGTAGCCTCGCAATCATTCTTTTCTGGACGTGTCCTACGCACTCTTTTTTTTTTGAACAAGTGGGTCACCATCGTAAGGATCTATATCAAGTATACCCTTGAACGTCTTAGTATCACCATCTCCAATATACTTTACGTATTTTACGCCGTGTTTTTCCTCCGATCTACAGAACATTTCGACGATAGCATCAACTTCCATTTTGCCCGCACTTCCTTTATGGTTTATTGTACAGGATTCTTCATGATCTTCATACCAATCGTTGTATGCAGAAATATCGGAATTTTTCTTATTTTTCCAAAAATAGCAGTTATTTCACTTATTTCTCCGAAAATAATTTGAATTTGGGAAAATCCTCTCGTAGACATATTCTTAAATAGTTAAACTATGAAAATATGAAAAAAAAAAATCGATTTTTTTTATTTCTAGACCAGAAGACGGCCTTAAGGTGGAGGAATAATAAAATATATTTGAGGTTACTTCAAATTAATAATAGAGATAGTTTCAATAATGTAGTAAATAAAAAAAAAAATAGTCAGCAGAATATTTACGGGTGGAATAATTGTCAGCTGAATATGACATTTGATTACCTTAAATTGCAAGGCTACTCAGCAGAAATTTTTATCCCGCTCGTTCACCCTCTACTGACTTTCATAACAGTGTATGACTGCTAATAAACATTCAATTCCAACATGAATTAATCGACTTGATATGATTGTGTTATTTGTAACACTACCTCTCGGACTATGATTTAACATAGGAAATTTCTTAAAATTTATTTACAGATTTAAATGAATAATTTTTTATTTTTGCAATTAAAAAAAATTACTAATGAAATTTATTCAATCATTCTTACAATTTTCAGTAATTTCAATTAAATGTATTTTTTTGTAGTTTTTTAATTATTTTTATATGACATTTGCTATACAATTTACATGCAAACAATTGAATAAATAATTATATTTTATAGATTTTGAATGTTTTATTACAAATTTTAGATATTTGTTCGTGGTGCATTAATCGATTAAAAATTTTGGTCAGATATTGCTTATTTTTTCTTCATTGCCTCTGGATATCGATATCTATGCAATCTCGATATCTAGGTGTAGAATTTTTGATCGTTTAGATTGCGAGATAATCAAGCTAAAAGCTCGCAATTTCGAGGGTCATTTACCATTGAAAGCATGGAAAATTTCTGTCCTGCCAAATATTTTCTAACGATATTCTATAATAGTAATTATAAATTTTCATTTTTGGGATGAAAACAATAAGTATTTGTTTGCAGAGAAAGTGAAATTATAACATTATATAGTTATATACAGTTGATGATGATAATTTAAGAATTTGATAATAGGATAAAGTTCAAACTATTGTCAATATAAATCATTTATAATTTATCAACACATGTCTGGACTGTGTGATTTTTGATCTAAATGAAATTATAAATCATTCAAATTTTTTAGGCACTTGTGTGTGTTACATTAAGAAAGACATTCTTGAAAATTATTTTGCCAATTTACATTTGGTGCACTCACTAACTGAGTTGTGTGATGCTCATTGTAAAATATTAAATTCTAATTTGAAATTTACTAATAAATAAATAAAAATAGAAGCGACTTCAAAAAACATGAAGTAAAAAGTAAAAAATAGTTGTTATAAATTTAATAAATACTTTAAAAAATAATTTCGTACAGATAGAACTAACTGGACATGGACGTAAGGACCAAAAATCTCGTGATAACTAATATTGGAAAACATTTTTTCTTTGTAATGATAACACAATTTATATATTGTAGCCATGTTTTCTCTGTTGATCAATTGTGAAATTTTGTTATCCGATTATTATATAGCTAGTACAAACTGAAAAGAGGCAACAAATTAATCAGGCAACAAATTTTTCAAGCTGATGATTGTATTTTAATTAAATTGTTGACCGAGATTGTTTTCAGAACCAGGTTTTTCTCTAAGCTTTTATTGAACTTCATTTGTATGGCCTGAAATTTTGGTAATAAAATTTTTTATCCATTTCTACTGAAACTGGGACTGAAATTTTACACATACGTAAAATACTTTTTGTAAAAGTATCGAGTACTTCAGTTTTGGCATCCAAAGAAAGTAATCGATACCAAAAAGTATCGATACTTTTATCGTGCCCCTATATTTAATACTAGCAGACTCGGTCTCGCGTTGCTGTGATATTTTCGGGTATTTTGTATCGGCACCCTATACTTAGATTTGTATTTGGTGTGCACCCGTATTTCGTGTTTGTCACCCGATAGTTTGATTTGTATTTTGTGTGGCACCCGCTTTTTGTTTTGGTTTACTTGGTACTTCGATTGGTATTTGGTGTGGAAACCGGTATTAAACTGGATCTCTCTATCATACCTGGAACATATTTCATTGCCATTTATTAAATCATTAAATTTTTTTCCACATAAAATTCCTATAAGATAAAAGTTTTTGCCATTTATCTCGTTTTTGAAAAATTCGACCTAAAGTCTATCCTATGTTTTCAGTTGGAACAAATCACACATTTTGAATAAAAAAACTCACAAACTTTCGCGTTTATAGTATTAATCGGATGTTGAGTATAAAAATTTATCTAAATTATGGACAATTAAAAAAAAAAACCGCATTATAAAAAGTAATTTAAGATATGACTTAAAAATAAATTATTTAAATTTAAATTAGATTTATGAATTGCAATTACGAGTGTACCTACTTTAAAAAATACATACATCAGTTAATTATTTTTATCGGAATTCAAACAAACTTGTTTTTATTGCTGTAAAGTCTTTAAAGTGTCCAAAATAAAATATTCAATTCCAATAACTCAATTTGTTTTATAAAAATTTGCATTGCGAGCAAGATAATCAACAAATACCACATTTATTAAGGATGTGGGTGGGGGTTCCTTTAGCATTAAAAATTGATTTGCCTAAATTACCCTTTTTATTATTATAAGCTGGTTGTATATTATATATATGTGAAAGAGATTTACAATTTGTTGTGCGACACCCCATCCTTAATAAAAGTGGTGTATATAGATGATCATGTCCAGAAGGCAATGCCGCTTAAGATGGTCAGTCAAGGAGATCAATGTTATTAAGGTACAAAGAGCACATTTCTAACTTCTCCATTCATATTACCAATACATGTCATAAAATTGATAACGAACACAAGCCAATTGCCAGTTATATATTTGCAACAAAAGCCAAGAATTAAATTTGCTAGAAGCTCTGAAGATAAATAAATTAGATAAAAATCCAAATTTTATAATTTTAAATAATCGAATAGGTCTTAATTAAATTCTCTTTTATTAAATTTGAAATTATAAATATCGTAATAATATTTATCAGCTCCACCCACATTTTCATTCATAATAATCTTACTTGCTTTTCTTATATATTTCCAAAATAAAAGAATAATTATTTATTACTTGATAATGACTTTTAAATTACGAGTGCACAAAATTTTTTTTAATGAAAATTAGACAAAGTAAAATGTTGCCATTATTTTATAAAGTTGAATAGCAAAAATTGTTTCAAACAAAAGTTTAATAATTTTTTTTTGTTCATTTGAAAAGTTGGATTAATCTTAAAAGTATAAATTTAAAAGATGCTTGAAAAAAATAATTACTTTTGTAAATTTCTTCTGTCTCTTATGGTTGTTTAAACGTCTCTTATGGGACGGATTTCGCCCATTCACAAAGTCTCCAATACTCCTCCAATATTTTAGCTCGCTATTTGTTTTCGTTTTTGAGTTATGTTGACGGTAGACAGACAAATTTTTGTTCGTGGCTTTAATATTTGGTAACCATAGTTACAATCTTTAGACTAAAATTAATATACTCTGGCATATTCTATAAATGTCGAGTATAAAAATATATGAATAAATTGGCCGTCCATCATTTAGTTGTGACGTTTATCGACGAACACAACTCTGAGATTTTGGTCAGTGTACCATTAGCTGCATCTATTGCAAGTTAACTAAAATTTTGTAGTGACGTGTTTTTCTAATCCATTTCATTGAGTTCACGAATGGAATTTTTTAGTTCAATAACAACCGGAAAATTGAATCGATGACGATTGAATGAAACTATGACATAATAGGCTATCAAAAATTAATTTGATTATCACACTATTAAAAACAAATTGGTTTTCTGTTTTGTGTGTAATAAGAGATGACCTTACTTATAAAATTAGGATTCCGCACTAGAGTTCGCTACATTGTTCCGATTCAATCATAATTAAAATTTAAATAAATCTCAATCTGTTTGAATGGTAAAAAATTCAGACACTATCAAAATAATTGGCTTCTAATATAATAATTTTTTTTTTTTTTTTTTTTTAAATTTCTGGCTTCAGCTTTTTTCAGCTTTATAGCCATTAACCAAAGGGGATTATTATGTTTATACAACAACAGTACACAGTACTGCTAGGTGGTCACTCATCCAAATACAGATTGTTACTGCTGTTGCTTAACTTTATTTACGTTACGTCAGTCCGGGGTCAATATAATAATTAATCTTTAATGTTTTGGAAACTGAGCATTTCGATACTCTATGTGGTGGTATAAATAGGAACTAGAGTTTGTAGGATAAACAACTAATAAACATCTATGTAAAATATCTAAAATATCTAAACAACTAAAAAAAAATTTATAATATGAAAAAATAAGATAAAAAATAATAAAATATTTATATTATAAAAATTAAAAGCTTTTGATACAAACAAGTATAGACCAGGGTCGATAATTATTGAATCTAAAAGAATTATAGTAGGATGGGAAACATATTGGGAAATGAAAGAGAATACAAAAAAAATCAAAAGGAAAAATAATTTACGATTTGAGGTCGGTAAGTGGAAGGACTTGAGTTTTTAAGGGTAAAACACGGTTTATCTTGATTTCCAAAAAAACTACAAGTCCTATGGAAAAAACTTAAATGTCAATAACAATTTATATATTAAATAAAGTTTTTTCAGATAACCTCAAAATTTATGTGAAAAATTGAAATAACCAAGTTTACAAAAATAATTTTTTTTTCACGAAATTTGCTGATAACATTTTTATTATTCCACTTATAAATTTTTTTGATTTAAAATATTAATTTGTTGTTCACCTTATTTTGAATAAATATCGAAAAAAAGCACAGGGTAGTCAATCAATATCATCTAAAAAATTGCGGTCGTGCAATCAACTAACTAATTTACCTAAAACGGTGCAGTTAATGTAAATTGATAAATTTGTTTTATTGAATTTACTCGCATTTTAGTTGAAGTTTTGATTAAAACGATTTCGAAGCAAGTATTAATTATTTATAAGTACCACGGTCATAAGATTGTTAATTATACACATTTTGATACATCGTACATGTTTTCCATCATTATATACATTTTTAATAATTGTCTACTACAAAATGCATTCACATTCACACTTATGCATAAATGCATAAGAGACTAGCTTACAAAATTTCGTGAGCATTCAAACCGTATTAAAATCCACCTTACTGCACAAAAAAACCCATTTAGTCATATTTTTGTGTTTTTTTAGTCATATTTCTTTGACTACTTGTATCCAAGACTAATTCATTCAGTAGTAAGCAAAATAAGTGTATTGATAAACTTTTATTTTATTATTTGTAATCCTGAATGATTCAGTTGTATTCACTTTTAACCGGTATTTTTAGTTTGTCTCAATACAATTATAGACATCACATCTTTTTTGTTTTAAGTCTTAGCATGTATGTTATGGATCACATAACTTTTGTTTATGTAGCAATTTATTGTCTTAATATTTTAAAACAAATTTTAGGATAACTAAAATGACAAAGGTCAGCGATTCTGATCTTTTAGGTGATAGATATGTAACAATTCTTTATCAACTTTAATAATCCTTTTTTATAAATTAAATAATTATTGTTAATTACAATCATTTTAATTTACACTGCCAATAATGTCGACACAGAACTTCCTCGTGGTGTATATGTCAGTCCGATCTATGTTCTTTTAGCGCATTCTATGAAATATTTTATACTTTTTGCGGGAATATAAAAATGGATGATGATGACTTTCTTTATTTATTAAATGTTCAATGTCTTCCATTTTATATTTTTTGTTAGTAAATCAGAGTAAATAAAATAAAATAAAATGTTTAAACCACTCATAATAGTCAAAATGACGTTTGTAATATAAATGACTGTCAATAACGGTTACTTTAAATTTATTAATTACTTTTTTGGCTAACAGGTGGCGTACTTCAGAAAATCTTATGATGTTGTCTGATGTAACATCAGAAATTCTGAAGCTACTTCAGGCAGCATTATATGCACGCGCACACCATAAGATTTTCTGATCAGAAAATCTTACCGTGTGTGGGGTTTATATAAAATACATGTTATTTATTTACATCAGATTTTCTAATCAGAAAATCTGATGGCGCCCGCTTTAAAAATTAGTATCCAAATTTAATGCAATTATCATGTACAATGTTGACATGAAAACGAAAGATCTTGGTAAGAAGATTGTTTCGAAAATACATTTCTAAAATAAAAGTGCAAAACGGAATTTTTTTACATATTGTTTTTCGGGGAACACTTTCTCTGTTTTTATGTTTAGATTATGTATACATTTGGAGAATTAAAAATACATTGCAAAATAAAAACTATGACGCATTAGTAGTTCTTAACTAAATTATGTGTTCAGAATGTATGATCGTTTATTATCGTAGAATCATACGTACGTCCAACACATTCATATCGCGCTGTGTACGTACGCATTCGTACGTTATGTGTGCATTCATACTTTTCATACCAAATGAATTCGAATTCATTTAAAAATAACCTTGCAAATTTTAACGATAATTCATCTGTTTTGAAGGTACACTTACTTAATATTCACAAACAAACATTATAATCGGAGAGCCAACGATGTTAAATATTAATTTAGTCGAGCGTCATACAATACTAAGCATGTGTATCCTTAGACGTATGTAAGTCTATTACAGAGGTCACCCACACCATTATTTTTAATCTTTATTTAACTAAATCTATGTAGTTAAAGTAATGGCAGATAGGATAGTGCGTGAAGGTAAGGATTTGGTAGTTAATGCGGTTTTAGCCCGTCAAGGATATATGTCTTGTGTTGTGAGAGAGAAACTGACGACTCGGATGTGAAGTATGCTTTAGGCAGATATTTGAAAATGCAAAAAATCACCATTTTGAAAAACTCGAGCGAGTCAGATTTGCATACAAGAGAGTTCAGCTTGATATTCTGATCATGCTGATCCTTAATATGACGATTATTTGAAGGATTTTTCTTAATCTAAAGGTTTTATAAAAATTTTCCATGTAAAATTTGTGTTCTTCTCACCCTGATTCGTGACGCTCAAATCATCAGTTAATATTACTTGAACTCTCCTGGAATTATATCCTTCAAAACAAAAAAAAAAATTTGATCGCGCTTGTAAAATTCAAGGTGGCATTTTTGTTGCAAGTTTTGTGGCCTTCCCATCCGCTTGTACCACGTTCCAAACGCCAGAGTAGTGAAATGTATAATTTTCAGCTTGTAATTAGCCTACTATACAACTTAATGGTCCAAGACCGTCAAGTCGCCAAACCTTATCTATTTTCTCTCAAATAAAATTTGTGGGAGTGTTATTATGTACTTTCACTGTGTGTATACTTGCAATCTCGTGCCGATACAACAGCCAGTATGCAGCAGGTAAATGGTGTTAAAGTCATGTAAAAACACAACTCCTTTTCTTATTATCTCAAGATTGATTGTTATGATACATGAGCGAAATAATACTGCCAGACACTTTCTGTTGGCGTTAACTTTTGTCCTCCGCTTTGAAGCTCTTAAAAAAAAAAATCCTATATCATAGTCTCAATTTTTATATGTGATATTAAGAGAAATATTTTTCAATGGTATTTATTAGCATCCAAACCAATCGTTATGAGTATAAGTGTGTTTGAGAAGAGAATGTTAGGCCTGGCTACGTTTGTTCCGATTCATACGTGAAGCTTAAACTTTGTATCTCTTTTTACGAAAATTGGGCGGGCTGAGGAGTATGAAATTTGGCACACTTAAAGTTTAAATAAAGGACTGATGAACGCTAATATTTTTTTTTAATTATGCATAAATATTCAAAATAGATTAAATCAATATCAACTACATTATGTCACACACATATATATTAGAGGCGTGGCTTATATTACACACGCTACCATACACACGTAATATACTATTTTATTTATTATACTATTTTGTTTAAAAGTTTTTTGATTGTGGTCGAATTTCGACCGCTGTAATTGGACTCTAATTAAAATATTTCGCTATTATTGAAATATATCATGCATATAAATGATATGAAATGAAATGAAATGAAGACTGATAATAAGTTTTCGTTATTTATGAGAAAATAAGTAAAATCAAAGAGTTAATAAAAAAATCCCCTGTTTGGCGCCCCTACTATTTATTAGAAATATTATTTATTATATATTTTTTATTATCAAACGTAAATAGTAAATAAACCTCTAAATATGTTATAAATAAATACTTCGTAATTTTCCATTCAGGAATTTTTTTTATGACTCCTTTACTATGTACAAAAAAAAAACCACATCTTTGATTGTACTAAAAGGAGAAGGGGGCTGATATGAAAACTTACATTTTTCCTCTTTAAGCATTTCACAGGGTGTCGAATAGTTAGGGACAACCTCGAATAGTTCGAATTTGTTAAAAAAGTCATGGTATAGTATGGCAAATTATGCAAATAGTTAAGAAATTTTGAATATTTTTCTGGATTTTCAAAACATAATTACATTTTTTTAAATGTTCGTAATAATTATTAATTAATAATTGATTTCGCAATAAAAAAATCCGGTAATGATGCTCACTCATTTACAAATCAGTGTTTAAATCTTTTTTTGAAGTATAATAATGACGAATAAGCGGTCGTATAGATTAAAAAAAGAACTTATTATTTCTTTGAAATTGGTAGGATAAATAATAATTGTTCAATATTTTTTAGTGTTTTAAATTTTATTTATAATACTAGCTTGGGGGTGCACATTAGCATATTATAAATTTTATAAATACACACATCTTAAAATTTGTAAATGATTTTAATTACGATTAGTAGATGAAGAAAATTTTGAAAAATGAGCCGCTTTCTTTTCTGGAGCTCGTATAATTTTCGCTTGTGCTCAAAAACTTGACTTTTCCTTGTTATGGGTAGATAACAAATAAAAAAATTATTTTGTCCAGCATGTCCAACATAATACCTAAAGACCGTTATTCGACAACTAGAAAATTGAAATTTTTAGCTTGTCGGACAACGGAAAGTCTATTTTATTATGTATTGGACAAATTGGTTTTTGCATTTGTAATTGAATCACTTTGCTTTAAAAACAAGAAAGAAACGAATATCAAGCAGTTTAAAGCTTCTGGGCGTAATCAACTATTTATAACGGACTTCGAGAAAAAAAAAACGGCCCACTTTTTAGAATGTTCATAAAAAGATGTGGAAAAAGTTGTTACACTAACCATAATTAAGCCAAATGCCAGATATAAAAATAAATTTTTCTAATTTTATAAATTCGCAAACATGAGATAAAATTTTAATTTACATTTACGTTTAAGAGGTGTCCCTGAATCAGTTTGGGTCGAAATCAGTTTGCTGGAAACAATTTGTATAATTTGTTTACATTTGTAAATTTTAGTTTTATTGATCAAATTTTTTATTCTTAATAATGGTAGGGGAACCAAGCGGGGATTTTTGGATTTACTCGAGCGCGTCAGATTAAGAAATGGGATATACCTTAGCCCTTATTGCATATCTCCATCGAATCTTAGTGCCCCAGATGGAACCTCGCGCATAAAGTAACCGATCCGAATATTAAAATGGAAAAATTAATAGTTTGATTTAACCGAACGCGTCAGTTTATGATATGGTAGGTTGACTACGTGCTGAAAAGTGTACATTTTACTAACCTGAAGATTTGAACGTGACGCAAAAGAATGGGTTGTTCACAAACTTGCAAAATAGACACGCCACCTGCGTCACGCTCAAATTTTCAGGTAAGTAAAATGTACACTTTTCAGCACGTATTCAACCTACCATATCTTAATCTGGCACGCTCGTTTAAATCCAAGTACCGATTTTTTCTTTTTAATAGTCAGATAGGCTACCTTATTCGCGCGGCTCCATATACACAGCTTAGAGTTGGTGAAGGTACGCAATAAGGGGTAAGGTAGCTCCCATACCTTTATCTGACGCGCTCGAGTAAATCCAAAAATCCCCGCTTGGGCTCCCCTACTATAATGTTATCTTGTTAGTTATTATTAATTATGATCGAAATCATTTTAATGATAATAGTTCTTACATAACAAAAAAAGCCTGTAAAAATTCAATTTGAGACTTGAAAAACCTGGAAAAGTCAGAGAATTTAGTTCTTCAAAATTAATTAGACAAATCTGTATCATTTCTGATTGATTTCAAAAGAACTCGCCTTTAAAACTAGCATAAAAAAAATATTGTATTTTGGAAGATTTTCCAAAATGTGAGAAGAGGGCTAAAAAATAATTAAATTTAAATAATTTTAATTTCGTCCGCTACAAAATTCATTTCATACAAGTAACAACTCAGTTAATTGTTTAGATACTCGACATATGGTTGAGTATTAATTGCTTGAACTACTTTTAATCATTAGCATTCATAAAACACTCTAAATATTAATTCTATACAGCTATAAATGTATGTATGATATTTATATTCGTGCTTATTAGCTAAATTTTACCTAAAATCTTGATCATGAAATGTTTCAAACAAAAATTGTTAAAAAAAAAGAAAATTTGTCTTCTATTGTTTACGTTTCAAAAATTGGGTCATGGATCCATTGGATTCAATTTACCAATTTTGCTCATTCACGAACCGTAATTCAGTATGCTTTGTTTAAAATACGTCACCAAAATTTCAATTCGCTATTTCTTTTCGGTAGTGAGTTATCTTGATGATTGACTGTTTTTGCAGTCAATATTCAAGTAGCGTTACAAACTTTAGATTAAATTTAATATACTTTGACATATTTGATTTGTGTCGATTATAAAAATATATTTACGACGCTAAAAAATTTCTATGTTAATAAATTTTTTTCTTTGCAATTACTTTTCAGACATAAAGTAAGATCTTGAAAAGTAAAAATAGCTTTTTTTTTGTAAATTTTTTTGTTTATTTACATTTTAGTTTACGTAGAATATAATACGTACTAACATGGCACTCAAAACGACCTTTAGTTTTGTCACTTAAGATCGTTAAAAAAAAAATAAATAAAAACAAACTTTATAAATAATATTTTGTATTTCCACCCACACGATACAATTAAATACTACATTTATTTTCAAACTATAAATAAATCTAATAAAATTATATTCTTAATGGAATACTTAAAAAACAGTATAAAATACAGTAATCTTTAGTGGGTAAAGAATTGTGTACAGATTCCAAACCCGTTTTTTTTTTTTTTCGTTTAAAAAATGCAGGTTTTTCATCAAAATTTTACACAATAACGAAAAAAGATTAGAAACAAAAATGAAGCTTATAAAAAAATACGAGTGTGCTTTAGACAACTGAAGTAAAACGTCTTTAGCTCCATGTATATGTTTATATTCTCTCTCTCTCTCCCTCTCTCTCTTTCTATCTTCACTAACTTATATATTTCAAATTTTAAAGAACACTTATGTCATTAATAAAACCCATTTTTATATTGCATAATATACAGATGGTCCGGGAGGTAGCGTTGCAAATAACACAATCATTTCAAGTCGATTAATTCATGTTGGAATTGAATGTTTATTAGCAGTCATACACTGTTATGAAAGTCAACAGGCTCCGAAAGGGATAAAAATTTATGCTGAGTAGCCATGCAATCTCCATCTAAGGCAATCAAATGTCATAATCAGCTGACAATTATTCCAGCCGTAAATATTCTGCTGACTATTTTCTTTTTATTTACTACATTATTAAAACTATCTCTATTATTAATTTGAAGCGTCCTGAAATATATTTAATTCTTCCTCCATCTTGGGTGCGCCTGTTGAACCACCTGAAGTTTTGATTGGCCTGAAATCACCATGATAAATGCAACACTACCTCTCTGACTAATAATTTTACAAAGGAATTAATAAAGAAAATAATCTCTCTAGAAGAACTGCTTCCTATTAAACCTACTATTCCACAAAGGTTATCAAATCCATCAAAAACAAACAAAGATAATAAATAACATTATTTTAACAAAGGCAGATAAAGGTAAATTTGCAATTATCTTAAAGAAGGTAAATAAAATGTCTGACTTTATATAGCTATATAAAAATGGATTTTATTAATTACAAAATTTCACTACAATTAATATGAAACGCTAATAAATTTAATTTTATTACAGCTCCATTTGAATTGGGTTAACCATATCTTTCAAAATTCATTTTGAACATTTTTATACGTATTTTAATAATGGTCCTATGAGTTTTCTTTTTTCATATTTGCGGAAATACCAAACAAATATTTCTCATAGTTTTTCTATAAGTAATTTTTCTAAACTTTTTTGGTTAAAGTATAAAATCTTTGAACTATTTAAGAGACATTGATCAAAAACATGCATTTTTTAAACGAAAAACGGACATTTTCAATCAAGGATAACTCAAAAAGTATTGACTTTTCGAAAAAACTAAGGTACTTTTTTTTTGTTTGTTTAAAATTTGCTGTTTTATGGATTTCTGTGGTTATTTTTTTTGTTAAAATTTTCATCCCTTGGAATTGGAGTATCCAATTCCGTTGACTAGAGCGTCATTTTTTAAACTATCTAAGGTGAAAGAATTTTTAATTATCTATATGAAATCTGGTTTCAGTTACATAAAGCATTCTAAATGCCAATTATTTATTTTACGCTTATCATAACAAAAACTTAACTTAAGAAGCTGTCTAAAGATTAATATCACCTCTTCTGGTCATGACTTTTTTTGGTGCACTTTGTATAAATTAAAAGAAAAAAGTGATTATTATTCTGATTAATTTGTTAATTTTTAATATGACATAATCGTCTCATTTAGCGATAAATATGTTTGGTTAATTTTAATAACATTTGTCAGTCATTAGAGGTATAGTCAATATTTAATTTTAATAAGATTGCAATCTTAGTGGGGGAGCTGGATTAACAAATTTCTTTTAAATTTGGGTCATTAAAGGTTGAGTTTGTATTTTAATGTTGGCATATATTTTGATCTAACGTTGATGTTTGGATCTATATGACCATTTACAAAATCCCATTGTTTTGAAAATGGTCTTATAGACCGAAACATATGTCAACATTAATTAATAAAATTAATAAAAAAAATGGGTGTGTGTATGTTATTTACGCGTGTCAGAAGTTATACTTATTTAGCATCTTTAAAAAAAAAAAATTTGGAAAACGGTTGACCCTAAAGGCCATCTCTGCAACTTCCCGCTAATGTCATACCTAAGCACTTAAAATTTAACATATTACAGCTTTGATGTTAAAAAAACACTGGTTGGCGGCAATCAACGTTTTGTAATACCTTGGATATTATCACGCAAAATTTTTCTATGACATTCTGCATCCCTTCTGTGTGCATCATCCACGGTGCTCATTTCGCCTCGTTTAAATTTAGCAAACCACGTCTTTACGGTTGATTTTCCTGGTGCAGAGTCCGAATAATACTTATCAAGCCACGCTTGGGTTTCAACAGTATTAACACACGAAATTCTTTTTTATCCATTTTTTCAAGGTTGCAAAAGTTCTTTCACTAAAAATGCTATAACTCAGATACCAATACTGCAACAGTTGTCAAATTTATAGACGAGTCTTTTGAAGGTTAGGGCTAACTAAAAATCATATGGATTTGATATTAATAGCGCCATCTATGTGTCGGCAAGGAGCATTCGTCCCGGCAATTTTTATGAAAACAACATCCTTAGAAATAAATTATAAGACATATAATTGCTATCTGATAACATAATACTTGAAAAATTCTCACCAAAATTGGATATTTTTTTAACCGAGTTTTTGATAAAAAAGTTCATAAGGTGTTTCACAGCCTAAAATTATTTAAAAACGCTTTAAACATTTCCATATCCTGTTACGACATTCCACTCAGAAAATAATCTAATAATTTGGTATAAATAACATTCTGATCTATTACGTATTGTATCGAAAAACGTATTTTTTGGTAGCATTATGTGATTAATAAGTTTTTTTTCTATATGTGTTATAATAAATATTATTATTAAAAATCTATTGGTAGTCATGTGACCTTGTACTGATAAGTTTGGACGCCAATTTTTTTGATTATTATTCAAAAATAATATTTTTTTTTTGAATATTATATAAATAAATTGATCGTTTATTTTCAAATTGATAAAATTTCTAGTATAAACTGAAAATGTATACAGATTTTCCGTATTGAAATTTATCATTTGCTACTTTTACAGAATGTGCGAGGTTAAATATGGGCGAGGTCAAAAAATTTTATAACTCTTTTAATTAAAACAAGTATTTTGTCATCTCTAATGAGAATATTAAAATTTTGGATTCAGAACTGTAATATGTTCACAAGGCCGAGTGATACTTGTCGTGTTTTTAAAATACTATAAGTATCCAGTCTATACAGTTATGTATGTATACATTTATAATAATAATATGTATTGTTATTATCTATATGTGTTTGAGCTAAAATAGTGGAGAATTCAAACATTTTCCGAAAAAAATATTGCAAACAAAAGTTGTATACCACATTTTTTTATGAACTTTTCTTCTATCTTTCGTAGTTTACAAGCAGGGTCAAAGATCTATTGGACCCAATGGACCGATTTTCCTCATTCAGGAACTAAAACTAATTTTTTATATTTAAAATATGTCACCAAAATTTCAACTCGTTACCTCTTTTTGTTTTTGAGTTATTGTGATGACGGACAGTCGGAAAAGGACTAATTAGCCGTTTCTTGAACACCTATACTAAAATTTTGTTTGTGCGGTCAATATTAGTTATCGTTACAAACTTTAGACAAAAATTAATATACCCTGATATATTTTATGTGTGTCGAGTATAAAAATGATTATGATGTATTATTATGTAATATACGAGTCGACGAATCTTATATACCGAATATTTAAATAATTACCACTTTTAGTCGTTATTTACAATTGGAAGATAATAAAAATTTCATCGAAAATAATAAAACTTCAACTTCAAAAAGATTTTATTTAATGTTTGTTTATTTTTATTAATAAATGTGTCATTTCTATATGTAATAAATGAGGCCACTTTAGACCAGACCAAACCGTCCGTAACATCCGTAACATTATAAAAATAAAAAAAATATACAAATTATTAAAATATTATTGGCAAACTTAACTAGACAATTTTTATATTGCTGCTTGTGAGTTATTAGAACTCTAAAATCATTGTATGTTCAATGATTATTACAGTCAAACCTCTATTGATTCACTTGTTTTCAATATTTTTACGAATTTCTTCAAAATATTTCTTAAATTTCAAATTACAATTTATTCTACTATATATGCAGTTTTTTAGCTAGAATTTCTTACTTGTTCTTGTAAAATACAGAACATATCAAACGTAAAAATATACAAAGAAAAACAGCAGACGATTTAGTATATTGAAAATACTTCAAATTCAAAAAACATTTGTTCGAGTTTATTTTCTCAAAGTTAAACGTGTTTACTATTTAAAAATTCCTTAATTTCGCAGTATTTGTTGTAGTGACATGTGACCTTCATAATCAAATTAACTCAAAAATATAAGGTCAGATGGCACCACCTAACAGTACATGATGAGTATGCTATGCAACACAGTACATGTATGACGAGTACATTATTAGCCACACAGCATGGCACATGTACATATTTGTTTGAATAAAAATAATTACAGTAATCCGAGTACTCAAATAAATTTGAGATGGCATTATTTAGCATTTTTAAAAGCTAGAGCAAATTTTGTTACAAATTTTAGCAATTTTCTCAGCAAGCACCGCTATAATTTTTGAACGGAACAGATAA
>CM035595.1:58840273-58915273 GCA_020423425.1 Chrysopa pallens
TCTATGACGTTTTGCACCCCCTTTTCAAAGAGCTTTGCCAACTTTTACCTCTACCAGTCATATTAATAAATTTTTAATAATTAAACCAACAGGAAACAAATAGACGTTACCCACTGAATAGAATAATAATTAATGTATGCTAAATGTCAATGTCTTTTTATATAAAGAATTGAATAAACCATGCCTCTTAAATTTAATTTGTTTTCAATCTGTGAATTTTGTGTGACGATGATGCATGCGCGCGCATCTTAAAATTTCACTCTCATCATTTTTTCATAACGCGCCTTAAGAAGTATAACTTAAAAGTTCAGTCATGGATCCATTAGACTTAATGGACCGAGATTTTGTCCATTTACGAATTCCATCTTACTTTTTAGGTTAAGAATACACATCACCAAAATTTCAAATTGCTATCTCTTTTCCATTTTGAGTTATCTTAATGGTAGATGGACGGGCAAACTAATTAGGTGAATCTATGAACATCTAAATCAAAATTTTATTAGGGCTGTCAATATTTGGTAGCTTTAGTTAGAGACTTTAGACTAAAATCAATATACTCTGACATATTGTGTGTATGTCGAGTATAAAAACAGTATATTTATGTAAAATTATATAATTGTCAGGTGATTTCATAAAAAATGATTAACAACAAAATTGTTTAAAAACAAATCTGTTGTCTTGTCAAAAAAAGAGAATTTAAAATAAAATAAATATCATTATTTATAATAAAATTACGGGTCATTTATAAAAAAAAAAAATTAAAATTCATTGATAAAATTCTTAAGAACTAATTTTATTTAATAAATTTTTAACAAAAAAGGGACTGAAACTGTACTAAAAACTTTGAAAAATATATCAAAGCCGAAAAAAATTATTAATCTGGGCATCTTTTGACTGTTACTCACCAAGAAGATTTCAGGTATTTTGGACACGTAGATATTTGCCAGACCCACTTTTTGTCTAACTTTTTTACGATTCCCTCTACTTTTTCGATACTCTATAAGGGTTTGCAGTTATTTTTATAATTATTTTATGAAAAATTAAAAAAAAAAAAAATAAACACTTTTATTTATTTATTTTTTTAAATTCTCCGTTTTTGTACTATAAAACTAAAAGCTATTTAACATCGAAAAAAAGTTATCTATATGTAAAGAAAATCAAGACACCCACATACTTGTGTCTTGATTTCCTTAATGTTAATCTCAGACGTTGCTAGAGAAATGTGAAAACAAATTTGTCAAGTGATAGAAATTTATTTTATCGTGTGGATTGGATTAATGAAAGAATTATGTATTTTGAATTTGAAGTGGTACCACATACATGCAATAGAAACTTTAAATGTTGTTTCTTGTGTTTATACAAGAAACGCAGTTGAGTTTTTAATTTAATTAACACGTGAATTTAAGAATTTGAACTTTATTAGAATATATAAATTTTAAAATTTTTGAATATTTCCTTTTTTAACCAAATTTTTCCATTTCCATAGAATTTTTGGTACTTGGTGACTGTTATTGAAACTTAAATTGCTTATAGCATGAAATGAAACATTTTTTATAAAAAAATCATACTAAAATTTAAAAGTGTTTATCAACACTTTTCGAGTTCTGATTATTCCGAAAAATCTTCTGTGATATGAAAATTAAAAAGTATCCAGTAGAAGTCGAGTAAGCCCTAAATACCGTTTTAACTTTATTTTCAGATTCTTGATATTTGAATTATTCTTAGCACAACAAGTACCTCAAAATCCTACTTTTTTTTTTTTAAGATTCAATTGAGGCTTTGCATGATACTGGATTTGGTATAATCCAATCAAAATGTGAAACTACAATCGATGTCATAACAAAAGTTGATTCAAAAACAAAGAAAGCAATCAAAGATTATTTTTCATCTAACTCCTGGAAACAATTGAAAACGATGCACATATGTAATTTAAATTGAGATTGACGTCATATTGCATATATTTCCTTCCTTGTTTAATTAAGAATTTTATATGTCCATATCTTTCTTACTAAGATTTTTTTTTAAATAATTCAGATCCATGTTCGCGATATAAAGATATTTCAGTCGAGTAAACAGAGCAAATCCAATATCATGCAAATTCCTCATTTCATTCAACTATTTTTTTATACCTAAAAATAGTCAAATTCGAGAGATATTTAATAATAATTAAGAAGAAGCCTCGATTACGATATCCGAAGCGCCTCGATTTTTTTATGAATTTTGGTAAAACAAGCCGAAATAAGACGAAAATTAAGAATACCAATTTTCGAGTTTTTCTCTATTTTTTGAGGTATCTATGGGTAGTTTATTCACAAGTTGAACGTAGGTGTCAAAAACCAACCCGACCAGTGAAAAGCTGTATAGTTGTATTAAATATAAAAGTGTTGATTTCTTTAAAACGAATTAAATTTCGGTTATTTGTACTTGAATTGTATTTAAATTAAAGTCATTTAACAAAAAATAATAATTAAATCTTGTGACATGTTTTAAATTGTGGTATTTATGTGACATAAACACAATAATTAAAAAAAAAAAAAAAAAATGTCAATAACTCAAAAAATAGGCGAAAACTCAAAAATTGGTATTCTTCATTTTCGTCTTATTTTATAAAAATTATTTGTCAAATCGAGGCGTCACGGATATCGTAATCTCCTCACTTTCCCCTATAATTAAATATCAATAAAACCTTCAAAAAAAGAATTATCATATTTAAAATAATTTGTATGTAATTAGTTTTTTTTTTCCATTTTAAAATAAATTTTATCTATACATACAAGATAACTTACAGTTTTTATTTATTTTTATTACTTCTTATTAAATATTGAATGTACCTACTTTTGAATATCTATCTAAATATAAAATCTTTAAAATATTAAATAAAATATAAAAAACAAAAACTCTAAATTGAGTACAAGCGGATCTATGTTTGATTTCTGTTCTGTAATATATTTATTACACATAATATGATATGATATGAATGAACTCAACTCAAATACCAAAGAGATTTGGGTAAAAGGTAGGTACCACCAACCAACCACATCTGAGTGTACTTATATATATATATATTGTAGTATATAGTAACTAAAATGATCATACAACAAACAGTATCATCATGCTAGTTACTGTCTCTGTCTTGCGAATAGTGCCTTAAGTATATTGTCTGATCAGGTTACTTAAATACAGAGTGATCAAATATTAATGATTTTTATACCATTTTTTTTTTTGTTAGAAAAATATTAAGTGGCCTCCGTATAATAATATTTATATTCAGTTTTTGTGAAAGGCTATGAATAGTTAAAAAATGTATGTAAAAATTTTTTGTATCTTGTTTGGTTTAACCTGTGATTTACTAAAGAATAATAAATTTCAAAAAAAAAACTCGACTAATTAAAATATGATACTGGATCTTAGGTTTTTTATATAAACTTATAAAGTGTTTTATTAAGCTTTGGCTGTTTGATACAAGTCCATGAAATATAACATGAAATATGCTACGAACGTCACACTGCCATAACTTTCGTACGAGGGTGGTCTGAAATGTTCCCGACCTCAACGTGAAGATAGCAGCACTCTATAAAAACTACTGAATGAAGTTACACCTCTTTTGACAGTTACTCACCAAGATTTCAGCTATTTTGAACGCATAGATGTTTTCTGGCGGGTCGTTTGAATGAATAAATAGTCCAAACAAAAATTTAACAAGTGAAGATTAAGACAATTAACAGAGCTAATTGTTTAGATACTCAAAATACGACTAAATGTCATTGTTTGGATTATTTTAAATTAGCATTCATAAAATAGTATAAATATGCAGTCTACTTGTATAATAATAATATGTATTGTAATTACTAATATGTGATAATAAGCCAAATTTGAGCTAAAATTGTTTTAGCTCAAATGAATCAAACAAAAGTTGTTTATTTAAAAAAAAAGATTTTTGTTTGTAATTAAACTTTTCTTCAATATTTCCCAGCGTTAAAAACTTCAGACTAAAATATACTCTGACATATTATGTATGTCGAGTATAAAAAAAGCTCCATTCAATTTTTTCCATTTTCACTAAAACACTCACATCGACTCACTCAAACGACTGTCAAATAACAACTACTCGTCCAAAATGCTTAAATGTTGCTTTGTAATTGCCTACATTCACTACCTTTTATGGACGAGTGCTGCTATCTTCACGTTGAGGTTGGAAACATTTCATACCAACGACTTATTTAGCATATAAATGAGGAATAGTAGCAAAGACTTATGGACCAAATACATAAAGCATTGTTACTGTGTGCATCGTACTACTATATATCTAAAAGTCCTGAAGTCTCCTCTGAAATTCTCCAATTTTGCCCGCATGTACGTTACTTCCGGCTTCTACCGGCGTCGACCAGATCTAGCCAGTTGACCGCTATCTATCTATATATGTGAAGATCTTTTTAATACAGAGAAACCGGCCAATTAATTCTCTTAGACGTTAGATACTTTTATTACACTTGCCGAAATATTTCTTTTTATATAAATTTGGTTCATGCTAGTAAGATAGCGCTCGAGAGCACCAAATCGGGAGTAACATGCATGCGGGAAAAATTTGGCATATTTCAGAGGTGTCGGTCTATAGTAATACTATATGCACACCAAAAATGATTAAGTTATCTGATCCATAAGGACTTAAAATCGGTCAGCTTTCGAATCATGAATTTACATTTAGTCGATTGTTTGTACAATTTGAAAATCTTGATGACACAATTTTGATAGTGGAGTTTTTTTAGAATCTCTGAATTAGTTTATATTCGCCTGTCTTTCTGGCGGTATATCAACTAGATAACTCAACATTAACTATTAAGTTTCCACATGAATATAAAATAATCATAAAAGAGAATTACGAAATTCCGAAAAAATATTATTCAGTTTGAACGTTTTTCGGGAAATTTTCATAAGGAATAGAAATTTTTGTTTAGAGTAATTTTCGCAGAAATTTAAACAAAACCAACAAAAAAAATGTAGGTTCTATTAATAAAGCAGGATGTACCAAAGTATTTCTTATACTTCCCGCCATTAGAAATTCATCTGTCACGGGACGCCTGACCGATGTGAAACATCGAAATTATTTTGTACAAGTAATAGGTATAGGTAAGTACAGATTATGACAGGAACTAAATATTGCATGATAAAAAAATACAATATTACGAAGAATTTTCTCCAGAAAATGATGACAGTTTATTTAATATATATTTATTTTCTTCATTTTAAAAATTTTTTTATGTAATATAAAACACAGGTTACCCTCCTGGGTAACTTACATATATAACGTAGGAAAAAACACTATATATACTACATCGCGTCACCAAGTCTAACACGCTATTACCTATAGCCTATATATAGTACATATATTCCATCATATAGCATGGCGATACGTCGCCACGTCAACAATCAGGTTTACCCTTGCCAATAGATGTTACACATCAAATCTTAGGTTTATCTAATTGTTTTTATTATTAAAAAAAAAAAAGAAAATAAAATTGAATAATGAATGTGACATACCCACAAATTAAGGTAAGTTCTAAAGCACTTATAATCAGCGTCTTATAATCGCATTAATTTTAGTATGTTCAAAACAAGGTCGTGAACATATCAGATGTCAGACGAGCACGACAGAATAAAAATTTACAATAGCATCGACCATGAGAACACTACTCTCATGAACCTGGAACAAGCGGCATTCCATTACTATCCGGAAATCGATAAAGGTGTAAATATATCAGTAATGAATCATTGAAGAAATATCAGTTGTTTTTACGCATTGTAAAGCGTGGAAATACAGTGGTGAATGAATATCTTAGATTGTTTTGTACGAGTAAAAAAGTGGAATTGGTCTTGCCACTAGAGCTATTACACTTATCGTTTATGTATTTGTAATTAATGATACGTTGGAGTGTAGACCAAAAATGAGACATTAAGCTAGAGAATCTCTCTTCAGATTTATTATTATATATTTCGATACAAACGAATAAGAGCCCATGGGAGTTTTGAGTAAGGTTCTTTCTGTAAGGTAGTAGGTGTTTTCAATAGTATGGGAAGTACATAAACCACGTTCTGGCAGAAAACAAGTCTGCACGTCATCAGCTTTTACGCGTATGAAAGGAATGAGGAGCATTGAGTAAGGTTAAAATGGTAAGAATTATAAAAGAGTTTCAAATAAAAGTTGTAGATCATAAAATTTTATATAAAAAAGATCCTTTGTCTTTTTTGGTTATTTTTAAAATAACAGAACCAGAACGTCTAAATGTTTTCACATACTCATATATACATTTCACATACACTTAGTACATGTAAATTCTGTATGAGTATGAGTAAAAACTTACAGGTGTTCTGGTTCCGTTATTATTCATCAAAGCCAAAAAAAAAAAAAGACAAAGAACCTTTTATATGTAAAATTTTATGCTATACACCTTTTATTTGAAAATTTTTTTTCGAACTCTTACTGTTTTGACCCAATTCAATTCTCAATCCATCAAACCGTTTAAAAGCTGATTACGTGCAGAGCTGCAGAAAGAGGTTTTTGTACATCCCATTTTATGATATACAACTTGTATTTGAAACTCTTCCCATCATCTTAGTTACCATCGTCTGTTTGGTGCTGTTCCATTCACACACAGTAGTATAGTTATAATATGTACTACATACATAGTTCATGTTCATCTATATTCACTCACGTCACTGCAACAACCTGCAGAAAGCGTTACAACCAACAACTAAAAGGATGTACAACTATTATACTCCTTCTTTATTTATTATTTTATACATCTTATTTATAGGAACTAGGCCTCCATGACCGCGGTGCTGGCAACGAATATTTTCAACTATTATGCCGGCAAAATTAATATTCCAATATAATTGGCGGCGCCGGTCATTTTATTAGTAACCGGCAGTTGATATTTATCTGTAATCTGTACAAGTAATCTCCGTTAATTTTGACAGATCTACAATGGTTGTGATTTTTAACCAATATTTTTTTTTATTCTTCTTTGACAATTATTCTTCAACATGAAATTTAAAATTTGGACAAAAATTTAACATTAAAAATTAGTAGAAAAATTAGTGATTTATAAGAAAAATACTTTCAATAAATTTTTGAATAATGATAATATAAATCAGATATAAGTTTTTAAATAATTAAATACACTGGAATAATTTTTATTGTTTTAAATATTTATCACTCTAAATTACTATTCAATCTTGAATAATATCGATTTATCCAAATGATAAAATTAATTTTAGTATTCTGTGATATAAATACAGATTACTTTATATTTAATGTCTCTAATGTAATATGTTAGTTTTGGAAAAACTAAAAAAAGTGCTGTAAAAATTTGCGTACCAAATTAAGCATTTAGATTAGCAATATCCACGTATGACAGATTAGATGACATAAATATCAGTTTAACTATATATTTCTCTTATCCAAATAAATGTTATAAATAAATTAAATTTTCATTTACGTTATTAAGTGCCAATGGATTACTTTTCTGAGTTACTCTCTTATCAATTATTTTTATAAATTTCCAATTTTTTATAAACTTTTCATACCTGTTAAATTTTTCGCGTATTTTAAATTTCCAAGGTAAATTTAAATTTTTTAACTGATTAATATTTTCTGATTTTTAATCATCCAATATTACATCCAAAATATTGTAGGTTAAAAAACAAATAAATATAGTTGTACTAGCGCCATCACACCATCAGGCTCGGGTATTATATTCGAAAATTAGTTTTTCCGACGTCGACATTATTAGTTGAAAATATTGGTTGTTGGCGCCGGTTACTGAGACAGTTCCCTTATTTATTTTTAATATTAATATAACAAATAAATATGCATACAATCAAATATATATTTTTAATAAATATAGTTATGATTTTATTATTTGTACTTAGGTATTCCAAATTACAGATAAAATGAAGAAATTTAATTAATAGATTTATATACCAATATATCAGATGTTCAGAAGAAGTTAGAAATCAGATGTTAGAAATTATAATTGAAGATAACAAATAACAGAGTAAATTTTTTAAAGACAAACATTTATAAGATTAAATATCTCAATATTTGAACACTATTGTGGGAATATGGTATGTGATGGTGAATTATTTTATAAATAATTAAACACTTTATTTCTTTTAATTAAAATATTCTTTTATTCAAAAATAGAGTTTCTCAGAGATATGTCTTCACACCATCAATAATTAGAATAAACTGCATACTTTCAATGATTAGAATTGACTGCCTACTATATTTCAAAGTTGTCCCTTTTCATCTGTTGTATATTTGGGTTATTCCAATATATTCAAATGTATCTGTCTTTATTTTATTACAAAATATTTTGATTATATTAAAACTATCTTTCTCAGAAATAATAAAATAAAATAAAATAAAACCTTTTCCAAAAGACAAACATGTGTTCAACAAATGTTATTAAAATGAAACCTTTTTATCTTGAAATATTTTAAGACCCTTTTAAAATATAGTATTATAAAATAAAATAGATAATTTTTTGTATATACGAATCCAATATTTCAACACGCCGCCTCAAAAAATAATCTATTTTATGGCTTACAATATTAATAGTATCAATACATTATCTTAATACAATACTTTTAAAAATTTATCGACATATCTTCCGAAAACTCTTTGCCTGGGACGATTGTTATTAATCGTTACATAGTGATCCGACATTTATCTTCACGGTAAGGGAAAACCCAGAAAAACCTTACCAGATCATTAAAAATAATGAAAATTATAATATTACATTTAGATATTAGTTATTATTTAATAATCAATTTTCCATTCCCATTTTGGAACTTGACCTTTGGTAATGGCTTGGTCAGTATGTCTGCAATTTGTTCGTCTGCTGCTAAATTCTTTAATTACATTGCCTCCTTGATAGCCTCATACAGCGCCATATATTCAGCTTCTGTAGATGAACCTGCCACATATGCTTTTGGTGTTCCAACATATTGTACATCTATCATACAACTTAAATAAACAACCCGTTGTATTCTTTTTCTCCTAGAATCTAAATCGGGATTTTCATTATCATTTCCTCCTCAATCAGAGTCAACATACCCTGTAAATATATTATTATTATTATATGTTCTCTGTACATATTTTAATTTAAAATCTATAGTACTTTGTAAATAGATTATTATTATTATATGTTTCCTGTACATATTTTAATTTTAAATCTATAGTACTTTGTAAATATATTATTATTATTATATGTTTCCCGTACATATTTTAATTTTAAATCTATAGTACTTTGTAAATATATTATTATTATATGTTTCCCGTACATATTTTAAATTTTAAATCTATAGTACTTTGTAAATATATTATTATTATTATTATATGTTTCCCGTACATATTTTAATTTTAAATCTATAGTACTTTGTAAATAGATTATTATTATTATATGTTTCCTGTACATATTTTAATTTTAAATCTATAGTACTTTGTAAATATATTATTATTATTATTATATGTTTCCCGTACATATTTTAATTTAAATCTGTAGTACTTTGTAAATATATTATTATTATTATATGTTTCCCGTACATATTTTAATTTTAAATCTATAGTACTTTGTAAATATATTATTATTATTATATGTTTCCCGTACATATTTTAATTTTAAATCTATAGTACTTTGTAAATAGATTATTATTATTATTATATGTTTCCCGTACATATTTTAATTTTAAATCTATAGTACTTTGTAAATAGATTATTATTATTATATGTTTCCTGTACATATTTTAATTTTAAATCTATAGTACTTTGTAAATATATTATTATTATTATTATATGTTTCCCTGTACATATTTTAATTTTAAATCTATAGTACTTTGTAAATATCTAAGTACCTTGTAAGTACTCGTTTTAAACATTGCCAAACTTCCTGGTTATTTTTATTCATATATCTGCTAGATATATTTATAGATAGAGTTAGATCGAGTCTTGTACATACCATTAAATACATTAGACATCCAATGAGACTTCGACATGGAGCATCGTATTTCTCATCAGATTCCAATGCCATATAATCTAAATTAGTTACTAGCGGTGTATTTATAGGCTTACAATCTGCCATATTAAATTTATTTAATACTGCTTTAATGTATGTGCTTTGATCTAGTGTTATGACATTATTTTGTCTAATAATTCTAATGCCTAAAAATAGTTTAACCTCCTTTAAATCAACCATTTAAAACGCAGTTTTTACATCCATCTGGTGGACTAACAAGCTATGTTGATTTGAAAAAGCTATTAAAAATCTAAAAGTCGAAATTCTTGCGACTGGGGCAAATGTTTCATTGTAATCTACAAGATATTTTTGACTAAAACCTCTGGCAACTAAACAAGCTTTATATTTTGATGGATTTCCGAACTCATCGTTCTTTATAGTAAATATCCATTTGCAATCTACAATATTTTTATTACTTGGTTTTGGTACTAGAGTCCAAGTTTTATTTATTAATAAAGAATCTAATTTGATGGATTTCCGAACTCATCGTTCTTTATAGGAAATATCCATTTGCAATCTACAATATTTTTATTACTTGGTTTTGGTACTAGAGTCCAAGTTTTATTTATTAATAAAGAATCTAATTTCATGGATTTCCGAACTCATCGTTCTTTATAGTAAATATCCATTTGCAATCTACAATATTTTTATTACTTGGTTTTGGTACTAGAGTCCAAGTTTTATATATTAATAAAGAATCTAACTCATCAACTATTGCTTTCTGCCATTGTTTAGCATCATTCCTATTTTCAATTGCCTGATATGAATTAGGAATAGGACATACAATAGATTGTGCACATAACAGATAATCGTCAGGTATATCATTTTCATTATATGAAACTTGGCTACGATCTTTGAGTCTATTACTCCGCCTAAGTCCTACATTATCTTTATCTTGAGATGAAGAATTATTGATTTGTTTTTCAAATCTGTTTTGTATATTTTCAATATTACTATTACTATCTGTCTTATTATTGTCAAGTTTATTACAATGGTGGTCTGTACTGAGTTTAACACATTGTTAGGCACTACAGTTTTTCTACCTGAATCGACCTCACCAAGTAATTTTATTTTTGGTCTTGACTTAACAAAATTTGTCTCATCTACAATTTCATCTCTAACTCCCACATATTTGTCATTCTCCACTTCATATACTCTATATCTATTTGGTTCGTAACCTACCAGTATTCCCTTTGATGACTTTTCATCAAACTTATTTTTACTGGTTTTTATATGCGCATATACGGTTGAACCGAAAACCTTTAGATATTTTAATTGTGGCTTCTTGTTATACCACATTTCATATGGTGTTTTATTTGCATTCAATGATTTGTTGGTGTCATATTAATTAGTTATGTTGCAGTTAAAACTGCATTACCCCAAAATATCTTTTCTAATTTTGCACCAGATATCATTGTTCGCGCCACGCGCCTTATCTGTGATGGCCTGACCATCCCTTCAGATACACCATTTAACTGTGGAGTTCGTGGTACTGTAAGATGATAACTAATTCCTTTTTGTACACAATAATCCTTCATCTCGTTAGATAAATATTCTCTACCATTATCTGAATATAAATTCACTATCTTTAAATTAAACCTGGATTCACTTTTTGCTACATAATCTTTAAACATTCTAAATACATCAGATTTATTTTTCATTAAATAAGTTACACAGTAATGAGTGAATTCATCAACAAATAATACAAAATAATTTTTATTATTTATCGCAGAAGGCGTAATAGGACCACAAACATCTGAATGTATATTAAATAATGGTCTTTCTATATAGTCTTTATTTTTGAATTTATTAAAAGATAGTCGCGCTTGTTTACCTTTAATACAAGCTTCACATAAATCATTATCAGGTATTATTTTATTTAATTTTTCTACGTCATTAACTAATTGCCTATTTCTTATTTCATTAAATTTATCTTTTCCTATATGGCCTAATCGTTCATGCCATAATTTATAATCGGAATTAGATGCATTATTTGAATAATTAATAAAGCTTTGACTTACCGAAAATTCAGGAGTAAATAGATTGTTTTTCGACTTACCAGTCATTACCGTCTTACCATTACGGCTTACTGTAACTTCGGTCCTCGCGGTTTATTTATATTTAGAAAAGAAATTTTATTTTCTTTATTTACTATCTGCAAGTTTCCAGCCATAAATGCAAAACCGTCTTCTTTTTGTGGATCAGCTTGGATGGTTTGAACTATCCTTGATCTTTCTGCATTCGGTTTTTGGTTTAAATTTCGCAGGTAGTAACGACATTCATTTTTATAATGCCCTATCCTTCCGCAATGATGACACTTAATATTTTTCTTGTTATTCACATGAAGAACCTTTTTGCTTGTATCCAGATTTTCATTTACAAGTTTAACTTCATCATCTAATAATCTTGATTTTACGAAACTCAACACTTTCAAAACTTCCATATATTATAATTTTCACCGTTGAAAGGTTGAATGTTTCGCTTCGATTTTAAATTTTTCATATTGTCTATTGAATAATTATTTAATTATTTTTTAATAATTGGAAATAGTTGATTATTTTTACTGAGAAACACTTAATTTTAGTTTGCACTCACTAATTTTTAATTGCATTAAGAAATTTAATTTTCTTGTAAGAAAATTTGTATTTTAATATTTTTTTTTTTTTTTTTTTTTTTTTTTTAATTATTTTTAATTAATCACGAACGTAACCTGGGCTCCATAACCTGTGGGAATATGGTATGTGATGGTGAATTATTTTATAAATAATTAAACACTTTATTTCTTTTAATTAAAATATTCTTTTATTCAAAAATAGAGTTTCTCAGAGATATGTCTTCACACCATCAATAATTAGAATAAACTACATACTTTCAATGATTAGAATTGACTACCTACTATATTTCAAAGTTGTCCCTTTTCATCTGTTGTATATTTGGGTTATTCCAATATATTCAAATGTATCTGTCTTTATTTTATTACAAAATATTTTGATTATATTAAAACTATCTTTCTCAGAAATAATAAAATAAAATAAAATAAAACCTTTTCCAAAAGACAAACATGTGTTCAACAAATGTTATTAAAATGAAACCTTTTTATCTTGAAATATTTTAAGACCCTTTTAAAATATAGTATTATAAAATAAAATAGATAATTTTTTGTATATACGAATCCAATATTTCAACAACTATTTTTAATTAATTACTATATAAATATGTAACACATATATAAGTACAATTGATATAAAAAAACAAATGAACAATCTGCATTGGACACCTGGATCATTTTTAGACAAGGGTCGATAATTTTGGAATCAAAAACAAAAATTATACTAGGATGAAACTCATTGGAAACGGAAGAGAATTTAACAAAAATGAAAGGTAAAATAATTTTTGAGAGTAAAACACGGTTTATTTCGATTTCTGGCAAAACTCTACAAGTCCTATGGAAAAAAGTTCAAGTGTAAATAGAAAAGTTGTAGATCTTTTAATCATCTACAACTTTTCTATTTACACTTCTTTCACATAGCCTAAAAATTTTTTTCTAAAATTAAAAACCACTTTTTTGGACTCAGGGGACCTCAAAACATGTATTTCCAGTATATTTCCGTAGAGTAAAAGAAAGTAAAAAAATAGTTCCAAAATTAAAAACCAAACATATGGAAGCTAATTAAACAATAGACTCTGTTAGTTGTTATCTAACTTTTTTTATAAAATAAGTAATAATAGAACAATAACCTTTAGAATAAAACGATATAAATATTTTCTATTTATCATTAACCTATTAAAAAATGACAAACTATACAAATGACGTCATTGTAGACATTTTCTTTTTTTTTTTTTTAAATAAAGCAAAAAATTAATTGATAGTTAAATGATACTTTTTTTTTTTATTTTATATATAAACGATTTCTTTTAACTAATACGTACATTTTATTCAAAGTGTACCAGATGGATTTAAATCATGTAAACGATCGTATTTACATTTTTAATAAATATAAGAAGGTATATTAAATTTAGTGTAGGTTTATGACATTAAAAATAAATTGAAATAACTAGTTCATTATCGTCTACATTATTATCTGTACATCCGTTATCAAGATAACAAACAAAAAACCATTTAGACTAGGGTAGAAGCCTTTAAAAATTATAGTAGGATGAAACCCATTGGAAACACAAAAATACAAGTCCTATGGGACAAAGTTAAATGGCAAAGTTTTAGGTGATAAAAAGATCTACAACTTTTGTATTTACACTTTACAAAAATTAGGGTGCTTTTTGGATATTTATTCAAAATAAGGTGAACAAAAAATTTTATAAATTACAAAAATTACAGTGTATTTGGAACATAAAAAGGTCAGTTTTCACCAAATTTCGTGTAAAAAAATTTTTTGTTGTAAAAGAAAAATAAAAACCCAAAAAATTTTGTAGATCTATTTATTACGTACAACTTTGCCATTTAACTTTTTTCCATAGGATTTGCAGTTTTGCTGGAAATCGAGATAAATCATGTTTTACCCTTAAAAACTCATCCCCTTCCACTTCGCTACCTCAGATCGCCCGTAAATTATTTTTCTTTCATTTTAGTTACTACTATAATTTTTTTTTGGTTTATTACCCATTCAATAAATACGCTTTCAATTCTTGAAGATGTTGTGAGGATGCGCAAGTCTATAAAACTTATAAAAATATTTTTCGGGTGTTAAAAAGTGAAAATAGAGGCATAGATTGATTCCCACAATAGGCAATTCCATAGCACTTATTTACAAACACAGACAAACTCTCTGATCGTAATTTGATAGGTTTATGGGAGTGCACAAACCCTAACAAACCGATAAAATGATATTTCATTTATAAAAAAAAAAGGATAAAGAAGGCTTGGGAGGTTGACACTTCGAAAAGCCTCCTTTTTGTTACACTCTCTACATACAAATTTGTAACCCTCTTGTTTATTTTGGTGCTGCTTGGTAAATAAGTCTTCAATTCCGGATTTTAAGCTCATTTGATCGAAAAAGAGCTGCCAAAAATGATTGATCTTTAAGATCCCATAAATCGCGTTCTACAGGACATCAATTATATATTATAGTATTGTAATTAATGTAATAATAGTTATAATACACTGTCTTAGTACAATTTTGTATAGTCACACTCATTACGGTTTGTTAAATCGCAAGAGAACGAACAAAAAGGTAAATACAAATAAAGTTTGATTCTTAAAACCAAGAATCGTTGATTTGAAATATTTTTTCATAAGTAAGCTATTTAGATTCTTTATCAAAATCATTTATAAATTAATAATACTGATATTTAAAAATTAATATTGAATTAAATTAATGAACACATCAACTACTTGTAGCATTCAATTGTTTTATTTACGAATTTATTTTTTAAGTTTTGTATGTGACAATATAAATAATAACACACAAAACTTATGCATATGTAAATTAATTAAACAATTGAATATTTCAAGTAAATGGTGTATTCAGTATTTTAAAAATATTTTTATTTTATCACATTTTTTTATATTATTTAAATAACAATTTAAGCATAATATTTATTATTTTTCTGTATAATGTTTTATTAAACCATTTGTAAAAAAAAATTATCTTTTTCGAATTTTTATTTTTATCCCTAGTGACCAGAGTAATCAAACAATTAAAATTTCCTTTTTCCAAAAATAAATTTGACCTTTGGGTGGCGAATTTTAACACCGTCAAAATAAAACTGATAAGATCACATCACTTGTTTACCCTTTGATATTAAACACACAATATTGTCTGAAACTTTGTCTCGAAGAGTCATATTTTGTTTTTAAGGGTCAATTGACACTGCGTCATAACAACAAGTGATGCAGGAATACGTAAAATTGATTGTTTAATAGTGATATTAGTATAAACGAGTAATAACACTTAACATGGCTCAAATCCATCAAGGAATCTCTTTGGTAAACGCTAAATGAAGTCAATAATTTTAAGCTAAATTAACCAATAAACTGCAGACCCAGTCGATTATTTTATTACATTAATCGGGTATTTGATTCATACAACTATTTGAATAGACAAAGCGTTCAAAGCATAGAAGAAAAGGATAAAATATATATAATAATTAATATAATTAATTGTTTCAATATTTGGCATATCAATAGTAAATATATAAAATAATTATCACTATTAAATTATTTCAAAATATGTATATGCAGGTATCAAGTATTTATTATATGAACACTCAAATAGACAACAAACGCTACCTACGACCTGAATCTTCCACGCTTACTTCAAATTGCAGTGGAGATTACGATATCCGTGGTACCTCGATGAATTTTGGCAACACGAGTCAAAATAAGACGAAAATAAAGAATACCAATTTTCGAGTTTTCGTCTATTTTTCGAGTTATCGGCACTTTTTTTTAGAAATTATTGTGTTTTTGTCACATAAATACCACAATTTAAAACATTTTACATGATTTAATTATTATTTTTGGTTAAATGACTTTAATTTAAACACAATTCAAGCACGAAATTTAATTCGTTTAAATGAAATCAATACTTGTATATTTATAACACAGCTATTAAAAATACATGTACGCCATTTTCGACTGTTATTAATCCATGGATTTGTGGGATGTAGTTTGCACAGGTTGGATTGGTTTTCGGCCCCTACGCTCAACCTGTGATTTAACTACCCATGGATAACTCGAAAAATAGGCGAAAACTTTAAAATTAGTATTATTCATTTTCGTCTTATTTTGCCAAAAGTCATAAAAAAATTGAGGCGCCACGGATATGGTAATCGAGCCAAATTATAAAATTCAATAATTGCTATGCTTTTTTTCAAAGTTGTGAAGATTCAAGAGTAGCATTTGTTCTTATTTGAGTAAATCTCTCTTATGGTTTAAAAGATAAGTCATTGATTTGTAGTTTAAAAATCAAAATCGTTACAGGTAACAGAGTCACTACTCGATACAAGTGTAATGATTAATCGTTCCGAGACCACTGTACATAGAGGAGAAGTTTTAAGAGCACTTCTCCCAAGCGGCTACATTTTTCCCCAATCAAAGATCAGGTTCCTTAGATTATTTTGGTCGGGATGAATTCAGAAAGCGTATGTTTAACAAGCTCAACAATGATATAGGACTTACTTTTTTGATAATATGCAAATAGAAAGTGTATTAATATTTTTAATTCCAAACTTTAAATTAAATTTAATACATCTTCATTTATTTTTCAACATCCAATAAGCATATAAAGAATGACTTGAAAATAAGTTCAAAAAACTTTCCGGATCTAAACTTATTAAGCGACCTCAAGCATCGATAAAGTTCGGATGATTACAAGTAAAAAAGAATAAATATTCGAAAAACGTAAGAAACAAAAATGATTAAGTGTAATTTCCCCCAGATTACAATACTGCTGAATAGATTAAAATTTCTCTTCCAAAATCATATGGTTAACCCCACCCAAGTTGAGTTGAGTTGATTGAATAAATGTTTGAGTAGTTAGCCACCATCAACTTGATGGCATCAAGCTAGATTATTCAAATTACAATGCGAATAATTTCCGCGACAGGATAATATTTTTTAATACCTTTTAATTTTTAGGGTATTATTTAAAATTTAGCACATCAATAAATCGAAACTTCTCATCCGTTAACGATTTAACATTCTGATGAGAAAGTTATTATATGAATGTAAATTTGTACAATTTTATCAATGATACAAAACCAATAGCACATTTTCCTTAAACAGGAAATTTACTGAAAAACCTGATTACATTTTTTTTAAATCCATAAAAAACAAGTGTACAAGAAATTCTCGTAATTCTTACCTCTGTAATAACCGTCATTTGGAGATTATTTATAGTTGATATCCAAATAAAAACTTTAACAATCGATCATAATTACGCACAAACCACAAATAAAAAGTGGAAATCACACAGCAGAGAATACACTTTACATAAAAAAAAAAAAATCCCAAAAATAAAAAACAATACACAGGTATTTCCCAAAAAGATAGACACAACACACACACACAACAATAACCCCGCGCTCTGGCAATGGGAGGTTATCAAACACGTGAAAAACTCTGTTAAAGTAAACAACACTGAAAACGCAACACAACCGTACGACAACGAATTTACAAATGAAGAGACTTCTTTTTCTTTTAAACACTTCCAATGTTTGTGTGTTGAACTTTTAAGAGGAAAAAGTACACAGAACAACCAAGTGGTACACATAAAAGGTGTCACACCATTTAACTTGTAACAACAAAGTACATTATATTTTAATAAATATAAAAGAAAAAAAATTACATGTCCGGTTCAGAAAAGAGCTCAGCTCACTGCTTTGCTGCTTAGTATGTATATACGTATAATATAATTATGACGACGGTGTTCACAGTATGTTTATAATGATTGGATTGTGTTGAGCTGTGTGTGGTTGTCTCTGTATATAGAATAGTTGAGGAGGAACAGTCAGTAATCGGTAAACAGTGAACGGTCATGTTGTGCTATCAAATACAAAGAGTCACTCACCAATCCACAGTTTAGTCATCCAAATATTATACTTAATACAATAAAAACTAATGCAGACTGAATTTGATTGATTAAAAAAAAAAAAAAATACTACTGACGTAAATCAAGTAACAAGGTTGTTAACAGAAGGAAAATCGTTTTAAACAACCCTTTGTCCAAAATCTTTAATGCTACTAATTTTGAGATTAAATTATCACAAACCTTCTCCTAGAAAACTAATTCAAAGATCGAATAGCATTCAATAGACAAGATGCAAACTACTATCAGTCGAGAAAGATTTGTTTAATTGTATGTAGCGACACCAGAGTTACAAATCATTACAATCTGTTTTCATTACAGATAAAATTTCAAAGATTATTATATATTTGTTGGTGTAATTTACTAAAAATAGACTGATTTATTTTAAAATGAAGTAAATGCGATTTAACGCTGTTTATTTAATATGAGCAGCGTACAGATCGAAACGACATCTGCAGTCAATTTTTCACGCGATTAGCAATATAAAAAGGTACATTATACTATTGAAAATAATAAAATAATTAACAACTTTTGTTAATTGTATTTATATTTATATTTAAAGATGGAAGAAAGATTGTCAAAATGTCGAAGTATATCTAATTAATTTTGAAATTAACTGTTATTAATAGTAAATTATGCTATTATTTTAACTATTTTAAAATAGTTGTGAAATATTATAATTAATTTTTAAATTTAGATGCATTTTTGATTAGCTGGCGAATGTCTTAACTGCCATATACGCATAGAATACAGTTAAGAAAAATGTCTATAGGATATAAAGTGCGAGAAATTGAAATAGAAAGTATTATATAGTGTTATATAAGTACTTGTGTGTACGTACCAGCATAAAGGCATCATAACAACCGTGGTGTATTGTTTACATAAATATTTCATTATTTTAATAAAAACTAACGAATATTCAACCTTGAATACTGGATAAATGTAGTTGTATGTAATATTATATATATGTGTGGTATAAATATCATCACAAATAAGCCCTACAATAATCCTACTCATGAATTTTTATATTTGTCTCCTTAGCTTGAACATTTTTTAAATTCAGATTTTTGAAGTTCACTTCTATGGCGGTGTATTCCACACATGTTTTTTTAAAAGAAACTTGTACCCTCAATAAGCTTTCATAATGCCATAACTTTTAAATTTTTTTAATTAATTTGCAATTGTAGAAATGCTCGTTTTTGCGTCAAATTTGATAAGAAACAAAAATTCCATTATGAACGCAAAATTCAACATTAAATTAATAGTAATTAAATAAATAAAGAATTTAATAGTAAATTTCTACCACTTTACGAATTTCTGATTACAATATCTTAAATACTGTTTTTGAATCTTAATTCGCTTATAATTCTTGCGATTGTTTCTGCGCGGTTATGAAAATTTCGCACATTTTCTAGTCGTAACGTTGAATTGAATGAACTCTCGCTCATATTTTAACTCGTAGTATGTGAATTTATTTTCTAAAACTTAGATATGAACTACATACTTGCCTGTGTAAATGTTTTATTACAATTGAATTAACAACATAATAATAATTGTTGATGTCATAGATATATTAATGTTAACTGACAAGAATATTGTTATAATACAATTGCTGCTTTGCCTCTAACAAAATGATCAAAACAAATTAATCGCACCGTTTTAGGCACGACGTTGCTGTTTCATCAGGAATATCAAGAACATTTTATTACAAACATAAAAATTCCAAACATAAATTGTCACTTTCAATAATTAAAAAAATATAGATTTCACATATTATGTGAATATGTAACATAATAACACAAATATACAATTTCAGTTAAATTTGTTTAATAGTTCAAATTTCTTGATTGTTCAAAATGTGAATTCTAGTTAGAAAACTATAAAATTTATGTCTTACTTTACAATTAACAACACAACAAAATTTACATGTATTTTAATAGGGTTTATATCCCATTCAAAAACTAAACGAATGTTTTAATACACATTTTTGACCATTCGCTTCGCATCAATCGATTGATTTTCTCATTCCATATGATATGCACAGTGCCCAAATTTTAATCTTATCAATTAGTTTATTAATTGTTTAGAATTTTAAGTACCAAGAACTAATAATAGTGATTAAGTTCTTTTAAATTCAATGCTGTGTTGAATGATTGTTTGTATATAGATGGGTGGTGGGCTACACACTGTATGATAGTTAAAGTAAAAATTGATTTTATTTCAGTCACACTATTAAAAATAACATATATTGCATTGCATTCTAATTAAATCCGTTGTATTTTATAAATAAAGTAATATTTAAAAATAAAGTATATATAGTTTGTTTGTCTGACTGTGTGTGTGTGTGTAAACTCTCATAATCTCTCCACCATATAATATACAATATAAATGTTTGTGTTTCTCTTGATGACTCTATGTATGTATGTATGTGAATGTCTGTCTGTCATTACATATTATATATTTATGTATTTGTGAATCGGGCCTTGTAGATCCGGCTCAAAGTATGTACTACAGTTTAACTGCATCGTAACTCTTTTATTTAATTTTTATTTATTTACATAATTATTCATAAAACATCTGCACTAAAATAATCATTTATATTACGAAGGAAGGCATTTTAATACAATTGTTATTAGTTTGTTCATATCTAATTTACTTATCCTTTATAGAGGAAGGCTTTGAATCGTATTAAGTTTATCTCAAATATTAAGGTTTCGGATGCAGTCGGATCAATTTTTTTTTTACAACATTCCACTTTTTTTTCAATGAACTAATATTATAAAATTGTAATCATTGTTATTTTTTTAATATAAATTGGGCAAAATAGCTTATAATATTTTAAAAAATATCACAAGAGTTCAAAATAATTTTTTTATCTCTAATTTACATACACAAGTGACGATAACAAGTAACAAAGCTAATTATTTAGATACTCGACATTTGATTGAATATAATTGTTTGAACTATTAGCATTCATAAAATACTATAAATATTCAGTCTATACAGTTATATATGTATACATGTATAATAATATATATTGTTATTACCAATACGTGTTTATTATATAAATTTGAGGTAAATTTGTGGAGAACTCAACGGAAATGGACGAATTAGGTGTTTTTATGAACACCTATACCAAAATTTAGTTTGTACGTTTGTCAATATGAGGTAGAGTTACAAACTTTAGACTAAAAATTATATATTCTGGCATATTATGTATGTCAAGTATAAAAATCAACAATTATTAACAATAAAAATAATATTAACAATAGACATTTAACAATAACAACATTAACAATAAAGATTTAAGTTTAAATAAATATGATAATTCATAATAATGAAAATAAGAAATATTATAAAAATGATAAATAACAATAAAATACATTTTTCAAACACAATCATACAATCGCAGTACAAGAACCTAATAATATTTTCAATTATTTTATTTATTTCTTTTATAAAATTACATTAATAATTCTTTGGATCCTCTTTGCTATTAAAAATTTAATATATATCGGACTTTTCAAAAACTTTACAAGGTCTGAATCCATTTCTGAACAGTATGCAAGCTTCTACTACTGACTCTTATGATAAATAACTGAAAATATTTAAAATAGTTAAAGCGGATATGAAATATTTATAAAGACGTTTAACTGTAAATTGTATGTTTATTATATTAAAGTATAATAGTAATAATAATAATAATAATAGTATTAATAATAAGACATTGATTAGGTGATGTGGTTTTGAATGAAGAGACATAATAATCAATACTATATTTAATATTGTAATATTTTAAGGTTAAACTGAGGTAAAAGTTTTCAGCACAGCTCAGCTGTAGCGTACCTACGTACCTAAAATATATATTCACATATACATATTGTATTGACCTCAAAGATTCATTACCCTAATTCAATTTACCTACTTAAAAAACCAAATAATATTCCTTCAGTTTTAGGCCCAGCGCAAACCATCCGATTTTCTGATCATAGCATTTGATGTAACTAAATAATATGTATTTTATATTAGACCCCACACACGGTAAGATTTCTACATGAAACATCAGATTTCGCACATCCGATGGTGTGCGCGTACATATAATGCTGTCTGAAGTACCATCAGAATTTCTGATCAGAATATTTTACGATGTTGTCTAATGTAGGCCATTTGTTAGTTAAAAAAGTAATGAATAAATTTAAAATATTTGAAAGTTGAATGTGAAAAGCGCTTGCTTAATAATTTGGTCTGATGTATGATCAGATTTTCTTATAGGACTGTGCGATAGTGTGCGTTGACCATCAGATTTTCTCATCAGAAATGTCGTGCGCTGGCCATTAACTGGTTTATAATACCAGTAGCGATCTTAAGCTACAACGAAGTTGGCAACCTCCGTCTGCAACGTACTTGCGAGGGTTTACCAAGAAATTGTTTATAAGGTAGCTAACAATTTTGTTATCTATTTATCCGTATTGATTCCGTTACAAGTTTATTAGTATTTTGTAGATTTATTCAATCAGCTGTCGCAAAACTTAAAGACTCGCATGCGCAATACTTTTGAGAACTAAATGAAGTTATTATATTTGAATAACCGGCGATTATTTTATTGATAACCGGCAATATTTGTAGTTATCTTTTCAATGGTGTGATGGCGCTAGTTTAAATATCTCCATAATATACACATTTGTTCCATGTTTATGGCATGGTCTTATATAGGTATATAAGACCATGGTTTATGGGTTATAACGTTTGCGTTTTAACATTTAATAATTTTAATTTTGATAATATTTTAAAATTCAGTAAATATGAATCAGTTTGAACTGGAAATTTGAAATAGGCGAAAAGTTCAACACCAATGAAAAGTTTATAGAAAAATTGAAAATTTATAAGAAAAATACTTTCAAAGACTATTAGATAATAGAATATTAGAAAACAGAAATTCGGAAACTCGAAAAAGAAGGAATCTATAATTATTTGGATAAGTAAAATATAAAATTAAACAGATATTTAAACTATGGAGAAAAAAATACAAAATTGTAATTTTTAAATTTTATGTATTTTTGCAGTAAATATAATGAATACAATATAATGAATACATTATTATTTCATTATTCAATTATTCATATCTGAAGTCTGTCATGTTACAATTTTAAAATATAGACTATGTTCCACTTGGGAAACCTCATCTAAACTGTCATACGCTGTTCTAAATGCAAATAGTAATTTGTTATGAAAATTTTTACAGCACTTTTTTTTGGTTCTTCCGAATACAAGTTATTATATTACATACATAAAATAAGTATAAAGTGCTCTGCATTTATAGCACAGAATATTAAAATCAATTTTACCTTTGGGACAAGACTTTATTACCCAAGAAAGAGTACTTTAGAGTGATAATCATTATGGTTTTTATACAAAATTAAAGCAGTCATCCAATATTCATATTTTCTTATAAATCAATAGTTTTTCTACTAATTCTTCAAAATGTTAAATTTTTGTACAATTTTAAATTTCATGTTTCTAGAATGAGTAGTTATTCATGATAATATCAAAGAATTAAAAAAATATTGAAATCATAATCGTTGCAGATCTGTCAAAATGAACACTTATAGCACAGATTATAGATCACTAACTGTCGGTTACCAATAAAATTACCTAAAACGGCAATTATATTAAATTATAACTTGAAAATCTTCGTTGTCGGCGCTGGTCATGGGAGACACAACATTTTTCATGAAATTTAATGGACACAAAATACCTTGTTCGGTATCTACATTTTAGAAAATTATTTGGTAGAACTATATATATTTAGATAATGATTAGAATTATGTTCACAGTTCTAATCAGTTACTGTTGGAGAGAAGTTTCTAAAAGTTAAGATTGATTCAAGCGTACTGGAGAAGTGTGATGAGCCAAGAAAATTTATCAACAGACCTTGAAATAGTGACTGGTATTAACGATGGTGTAATCTTAGAAAAATTCAATGAGGTAAAAGACGAAAAGTTCGCTTATTTTAATTTATGTATATTTATGTTTGACGTCATCTACTTGTATCACTATCTTTATTTAATCAGGACTTTTCAACGTCTATATCTTTCTTATTTTTAAAAAATAACTAGTCAACTTCTCTATTCAACTCATTAAACATTTTCTTATTGACTAGAATGAACGATTCCACGCAAAGTTCATGTGACGTCCATATCGCCTAGCGCGCCACCACTATCAAGTATTCGAACAAAAATTATTGTTACACTAAGATTTGAAAAGATAAAAACATATAAATCGTCAATTGGAGTCAGTAAATTGTTTGGATATAATTGAGTATTATTCAAATCTATAAAATGAGATGGAGTGAATAAACAGAGTAACACAAATTTTGAGGGTTTATAACAAATATGTAAAAAAGTGTACAATAGTATCAGTTTTCTACCTCAAATAAGCACTTTTTCCAGTATTTTTCAATTTTAATGTTTTTTTTTTTTTTGTAGTTTTTACAGTCCCCCAACCTCCTTTAGCAATATTCAATTATAAAAATCCACAGTATATATAATTTTTATAGTTATAAAAGTTGATTTAGATAAGAATTATCTCTATTTAGTAAAAAAAAAAATGTAATCAAATGTCAAAGAGTTTTTTGCAAAGAAATATTTCTTAAAAACTTTTGATTAGAAATTTTTTACGAAAGAAACTTCTTGACTTGAAAGCTGTTTATTTTCATATGAATATTGTGGTGCATAGATAATTATTAAAATAATTAATGGTGCACGAACTTGAGAAAGTCAATTTGGACTATCTGAACATGTTTTGGAACTACTACTAACTGTAGTATATATGTATACTACATGGATTCAAATAATTTGAATAGCGAGCGATTACGATAATAGCCTCACTTACATATCAGTTGTTTAGAACGCGTCACTCACATGCCAGTTCATTGCAGTCGCTGACCTATCTATTCATTTATCAATCCATCTGTTTAGTAATGTAGTTTTTTTTATATTTAATATTAATGTATTCAATAATGTTTTACATTTCCTTCCATCAAGTTTTTTGTATTCAACTCGAAAATTAAAATATCAACAAGAGTCTGCAATGAGCGTAATCAAATGAAAATTCTGTGATTCATTCATCGTGTGTTTTAAGACCACACCCAGCATAAGTGTTTGAAAAGGAAATAAATGTACATTAATCGCGAGATCAGGAGTTGCAGCCTCTCGATTATACCAATTTTTCAATTGAATCCCACTGAATTTCTTAGGATAACCGAAGAAGTAATTTTCGGATCATTTTTTTTTGGGATAATATCTACACTAAAGGTTCATTCACACTCAATAGTCACGTTCCGAATAATATATACAGTTTATAATATAATTACAGTTCAGTCACATCGTTCCGAATTAAAACTATTACCGGCCAATTTCAGCTGAAGTACCAGCTGTATTCACATCTACCCGTTAGGTTATTGTGGTGTATTCAATCTTTGTATCAAGTGTCCAGAGAATCCTGTCTCGCTAAGCCAACACGAAATCCAAAAAATTGATATTTTCATATATCCTGTATGCCCCAACTAAAATAGTTTTCAAAAAAATTAGAAAAACATTTACAATGCCATATACAGGCGGTATAATCAGCAAATATTTAATAAAAATTAATTAAAGGTTTATTTTAATTGACATAAACTTCTGGGTACTCAATCGATGTTAAATAGTTTGTGACTTTCAAGTATAATTACAAAATTGCAGACGATACTGTTTAGCAGCATTGGCATTATAAAAAATTTATTTTTTTGAAAACTACGTTGTCAGAAAAGATTTTGTGATTATATTTGTCAATCACAAACAATTTCCGATCAATTGAGTAGCCACAAAAGTTTATGTCGCAGTTAATTTAAAAAAAAAAATGTTGGTTGTTCGGGATGCCCCTAAATTAATCATCGAATTTCACCTAAGCTAATTAGTCCCGAACGAAATGAAAGTTGTCACAAACGTTCACAACGAAACACAAATGATTGACATAGACATGTGAAAATTTCAATTTTTTGGAATTTATGTTGGCTAATCAGGATAGGGTATCCAAAGGAGTAAATTAAAAAATATTGAAGTTTTACTTACGAAGCGAAACAAAGTTTTAGGACCTTCCATATCTGTTTCGCGGGCAAATTGATTACTGATGCCAAAGACCGTGACCGAGCTGTAGCATAAGTACAGCTCTTGCATTTTTTTATCTATTTATGAAAATAGAAGGTTTGCGAAAAAAATTTTCTTAAAAAAACAATATATGTGTGCAGTTTACGCGCGATAGAATGCAAACTTCAAGGTAAGGAGATAAATATAGAAATGCAGGAGTAGGATAATTGTAGGATTAATTTGTGATGATATTGATAACAAGTTTACTATTATTATGCATTTTATTCAAATATATACACTACACTTATCCAGCCTTTAAGGTTAAATTTTCGATAAAGCTTTATTAAAATAATGAAATATTTATGTATAGAATACACCACGGTTGTTATGATGCCTTTATGTTGGCACGCACATACACACAAACTAATACAACACAATATTATGCCTTCTTTTTCATTCTATCCTATAGACATTTATATCTCATCATCTCGTACGTGATATCCTATAGATGTATGTGGTTATCTTGGTTTTAGTGGGGCCGCTTTATCGTTTCATTGAGCTTAAAATCACTTGAACTTCAGGTGACCTCCAACAGTTCATAAATCCAAAGGGGGTAAACGTTGTTTAAAACATGTTCCTCGATAAAATTTATTTTTAGATTTAATATGTTTAAAAAAATAACAGTGTATTTTTTTTACTCATTTTATCATGTTAGTTGTTATCATATCAGTCAGTTGTTGTCGGTCGTCTCCACCTTCAAAACAAAATATTCTACGTCAAATCATACGAGGATGACTGTGAATGATAAAAACAAAACAAAAAATGATAAAAATTAAAAAGAAATTTTAAAAGTAAATAACAGCCACACAATTAAATAGAGTAGGGCATGGACATACTTGAGCACGAAAAAAATCTAGATCTGCTCAATATGTAAAAAATATGTATTTGTGTTAAGAATAGGTCAAATATTAAGGATCCAAATACTAGCGGTAGCGGATTACTTTTTGGTACAATTTTCCAAAGACCTCTCTCCAATTTCATTGAAAAATTCTGTATGAAATTATTAAAATGATGAAATTGAGGTGTCTTTTTTTGTTTTCTAAAAATGCTTCATTTTTTAAATATAACAGTCAAAATATTTTAAAATATATTTTATTTGACATTTATAAACCAGGGTCGATAATTTTTGAAACTAAAAAAAAAATTATAGTAGGATGATGAAACTCATTGGAAACAGAAGAGAATATAAGAAAAATGAAAGAAAAAATAATTTAAGGGCGATCTGAGCTTGGGAAATGGAAGGGTGTGAGTTTTTAAGGGTAAAAAATGGTTTCTCTTGACTTCTGGCAAAACTACTAAGGAAAAAAGTTAAATAGCAAAGTTGTAGTTAATAAAAGATCTACATCTTTCGTATTTATACTTTTTTCACAAAAGCTCAATATTTATGTGAAAAATTGAAATAACCAAGTTTTTGGTTTTTTATCTTTGACAAAAAAACTTTTTTTTTTCACGAAATTTTCCGAAAACTTAAGTACCTTTTTATATTCCAAACACACTGTAATTTTTTTGATATAACCTTATTTTGAATAAATATCAAAAAAGCACCCTAGATTTCAATCGAAAACATTTTGAGGTAATATTAAAAAAATGTAAATACAAAAGTTGTAGATCTTTTTAATAACTACAACTTTGCCATTTAACTTTTTTCCATACGACTTGTAGTTTTGCCGAAAATCTAGATAAACCATGTTTTACTCTTAAAAGCTCACCCAATATAGAAGAAAATATGTTTTAAAAACTTTGTAAAAAGTAAACCTTTCATGCTATATACTTTTTATCTTAGAAAAATTTGTAATCCCTGATATTTGAATTTTTAATGATGGTTTTCCGGACTTACATCGTTTATAGAAGCCACATGAGCCTCCTAAAAGTGTTTATTTTTCTCCAATAGACATAAAAACAAACGTTTTTAATTTTTTTCTGATTTTTCGAAAATTGCCACGAAAATGAAAACTTTTATCATATTAAAAAGTATACATCATGAAATAATTAAAAAATAATAATTATTATAAAAATTACGTAGAAGTCGAGAAGACATATTTAAAAATAGCAAGTTTTGTCTGTTTTTCGATCTTAAATCGCTTAAAATACAAAAACGGAATATTTTTGTAAAAAATCACATCAGTTCTAATTGGCTTATACTTTATTGGAATGGAATGGGGGGGGGGTGTTGGATTGTATCACGTTAAAAAATTGATAACATTCGGATCTTTAATATTTAAACTATACTACAATTTTTAATATAAATTCAATGACAAAATGCTTTCTCAATTTTACATACTCAAGTACTTTCCAGCCCTGTTCTAAAAGTTAATGCATCTCATTCATAAACATAACTACTGAAGATGATGATAATATTACCAAATCCTTTGAAAGTTTTTATTTAGGTTGCTTTGTATGTAGCTTTGGGTCAAATCTTGGAAGCTCAATTGGTACCTTCACAATTCCTTATATGATGCGAAGTTGAAATCTTACATTTAAGTTCAGTCCCTATTCAACTTATTATTTTGCAGTTATATTTGAGGGTAAACATGATCTGCATCTCTCCCTTGCGTAAAACTTTACAAGCCAAATTAGAAAGATGCGATTTTTGTAACCGATGTGAAATGATAAAAAGAAATCAGGTTAATGCAATATTTTTTAATCTCAAATTATCCAGACTTTTGTACAGACAGTTTGAGAATCGTTAGAGACAGAGTTTGAGAGTCATGAAAAATTATTAGAGGTAATAATAAAACATTAACTCTCAAACTCTTTCTAAACAAATCATTTTAAATTACAATCAAACACCCAAGTCCATTTTTCTAAGTAAGAAAAATTTGGTGTAATTTAACACGCAGGTCAGCACAACATATGAAACCGGTCTATCAGGTTACTTTCTCGTCCCTTTAAGGAGGATTCTAACATATTACAGAAGTACACTCCTTATTATTATATGTTTCAATTTTCCCGCATAAATAAATCAAAAATAATTATCCAATTGTTATGGAATTTGGTATGCACAATAATATTGACATGAAAATTGAAAGAATTACAATCGAGATTACATGGTTTCTGAAGTAAAAATCAAAATTTGATTTTATATTTAGAAATGTTTTTCGAGAAGCCTTCCGTTTTAATATCACTATTGTCTATACCAAATTTCATCATAGTCCGGTAGGTAGCGTTGCAAATGACACAATCATTTCAAGTCGATTAATTTATATTGGAATTGAATTTTTAATAGCAGTCATACACTGTTATTGTAGCGAAAAGAAAATAATAGATATAAAATATGTAGCAAAATTATTAGATAGATAGATGTGAAATTAAATAATTGAAATGTATTAAAAGATGTAGAAAAGAATAATATAATAGTGTAATTGTACTAATGGCGCTTGCGTGCTATGGTGTTAAGTTAGGCCCAAGCCAACGATTATAGAACACGTTGATCCCCAGTTAGCTTCGCCGTATCACAATCTGCTTACTAAGAAGACCCAGCTGTTTTATTGAAACCCAAATTTTAAAGGGGTAAAGAGCTACGTCAAAGATTGAGGTAAAAAAAAAATACAACACTGATCAACGTATAACCAACTTTAATTTAATAAAAACTATGTAAATAATTAAGTAATCAACAAGTGTAAACAGTATTTTTATACAAACAGGATATTAAAAAAAATAACCATAAACAACTTAATTATTCCAACCAAAAGGGTGAAATAATACCACAAATAAATATAAACACCACGTGGCCCCTTTTTTGACCAACACACGGTTTACATGAATAGAATTTCAAATATACAATAAATGAGTTAATTGAAAGAAAAGGGTAAAGGTATTAATATAGCCTTTACATTAAATAAAATTTGAAATATAATGGATGAATCAATTAAAAGAAAAAAGGTAAAGATATAACTTTAGCCTACATACCTGAACTATCACATAATAAATAATCATATTCAATGACTTACTAGTCGTAATAATTTTTATGTACTATCCAAACCATTCCGATGTTGATGCAATGTCGTGTTTAAGATTAAAAATGGTTCAAGAAGTGTGTGTGTGTACCCAAACCCTAGTCGAGGAGAAGCTATCGGTACTCTGCCCGTATTATATGTGTACGTTGTATATAGTTGTGATCACCATTCACCTCGGTTGGCGAGTCGAGAAGAGAAGGTTTAATTGTATGTTCGCAACTAAGTAACCCATATATTATTTAAAAATGACAAAAACAAAATGCGCGCGCACATCCCTACTGAATAATAAAAATATGAGCCGGCGCAAGACTATCTATCGGAATGATTTGAACTGTAGCGGTAGGTTGGTATATAGCGACTTTTTTATAATGAAGTTAAATTTGATTAATATTTTAAAATTGAGTAAAGATAAAAATCGCTACATTATGAATGTCAGCAGGCTACAAGAGAGTGGGCGGGCGGGATAAAATTTTCTGCTGAGTAGCCATGCAATCTCCATCTAAGAGAATCAAATTTCATATTCAGCTGACAATTATTCCACCCGTAAATATTCTGCTGACTATTTTTTTTTTATTTACTACAATATTGAAATTATCTCTATTATTAATTTGAAGCAACCTGAAATATATTTTATCATTCCCCACCACCTTGTTATTAGTCCACCTTGGGTGAAAAGCGCCTGCTGAATCGCTATTCGATTATCAACTTCATATAAACTTCCAATAAAATCGAAAATTGATCGGCCTGAAATCATCAAGAAAAATGCAATGCTCCCGGACTATAACATTTGAATAATTAATTTATGAGTTATTTATGCGCGTAAATAGAAAGTTTAAGGAGTGTGCTTCTGTAAAATGTTATAATTCCACCTTAAATGTAGGTATGTGATTGAAAAATTTTGAATAAAGGGGGGAGCTTTATTTGCCACAAGAATCTGCCTAACACCCGAACTAATTGGTTTATCATACAGAATGTCCCCCATTTAAAGTGTAAACACAATCAGTAATAATTGCAAAATAATATTTTTTCTTTAAATTCAAATTTATTCAATTGAAGCGTCTTTACTTCATGATCAAGGAACTGAAATCAGCTTTTAAAAAATATTTAAAAATAAGCAAACTACGGAAGTTCTAAAATTATTTTTAGATAAAGATAGTGATACTGTATAGTGACGTCATAATGTTACATCCTCATAATGATTGCATGTAAAGAAAAACATCGATTACAAATCAGTCTGACAAATAATTATTGAAAGCTTATAATTTATTCGTCATTTGAATCAATTTAAATTTTATTTCCAATTTCATTATGGTATTGAAACTAATTTCACATTTGAATATGAAATTTACCGATTACATAAATCAATAAAATAAAAAATTTTATGGAATAAATTTTCAAATATCAATTGTTCATTAAAAAAAAATACATGATTTTGAACGATATTTCCCGAATGACTCGAAATTATTTTATTTTATCGAAAAAAAAGCGTAAAAATAGAAGCCAAATGATGTTTTCGTTTTAGTAAATTTGAACTGAATTGTAATTCGTTAGTTAAAGTTTCGGATCAGCCAAATTGAAGGAATGGTATTTAGCAATCAATGATCTACCGAAATGAAATTGAATCTTTTCCAAAGTAAAATTCCTTATGATGACGTCTCGAAATATTGAAATTAAACGAAGCGCACGTCAAACAGGTGAATCAAACACTTGCCCGAGTACTCAATATGGGTTAACGCAATGTCATTAATAAAAATATTAATTATTCTTCCTATCTACTCGGCCTGATCCTCAGCTGCTGTGAACGTACTCTAAGTACCAAGAATACATTTCGACAGTTAAACTAGTTTGAAGTATTCAGTTTAGAAATAAAAATTGAATTAATTTAAAAATTATAATAAAATTTTTATTTGCATATTCTCTCTAATCTTCTGGTTTTCATATTGCTGTCTTATTTGTACTGGGTAACTGGGATTTTCGTTCTATTAGGTAGTTAGTGATACAATTTTTGTTCTGGCATTTTTAATAAGTAATCGTACATGTATATTTGATTTATTTTGATAAAATTGCAAGACTCATTAAATAAGCAAAATAAAATTTATTTTAACAAATATTTATAACGTTCTGTCATCACGACCAGGATCGATAATTTTTGAAACCAAAAAAAAAATTATTGAAGGATGAAACCCATTGGAAACAGAAGAGAATATAAGAAAAATGAAAGGGATTATAATTTACGAGCGATCTGAGGTCCGCAAGTGAAAGGGGGTGAGTGAGTTTTTAAGGGCAAAACACGATTTATCTCGATTTCCGGCAAAACTGCAAGTCCTATGGAAAAAAGTTAAATGACATAGTTATTAAGATCTTTTGTATTTACACTTTTTTTACGTAACTTCAAAATTTATGTAAAAAATTAAAATAATAATTAATAATAAGTTTTTGGTTATTATTTTTATCTTTTACAAAAAAAAATTTTTTTTTTATGTTGCACTAATACACTGTAATTTTTTTGATTTAAAATATTTATTTTTTCACCTTATTATGAATAAATATCGAAAAAGCATCCTAATTTCCAATCGTAAAAATTTTGAGGTTATGTAAAAAAAATGTAAATACAAAAGTTGTAGATTTTTTTTATTACCTACAACTTTGAGGTTTAACTTTTTCCATAGTTTTCCTTCCACTTCACACTTAAAGGCTTCTACTCTGGTCTACTTAGGAGGGAGGAATGTTCTGACAATAAATATACGAATAAAAAATACTATCGAAAATAATTGTTTAAGTTTTTCAGACTGATAATTTGATTAAAATAAATTCTATTTCTTACCCTCTTTGAAATTTGAAGGCTTACCTTGGTCACAGAGGGCTGCCAGAAATGACTTTAAATGTTTAGTGTATAAAGAGTATTTACTATGAGTTTCTCATGACTTGCAGCAGAAGAAGGTGTGACACACTGTACGGTGTATACTGTGTGTAATATATTTTTACGTCACACATAATGATAATTTTATTTGGGTGTAAACAATGTTACTAAAATAAACAATCAGTCATACAAATAACTTGTAGTAGCTTCGTTGAACAGTAGACCTAACTTACGGTGACACCCCATTCTTATAAATAGTTAAATTTTTTATTACGATTCACCTGGTGGCCGGCTCCATGGGGCTTAAAAACTATACAGTACATTTGCGGAATGTAATAAACAGTACTGTGACCCAAACATAGATAGATAGATAAATAGACCCAACTTTGTGGTATAACCAATACGACTGTCTACTGAAAATGAAACTTCCTAAAGAAGTAGAGCTAGTGGGTTTCGCCGACGATATAGCTATGACCGTGGTAGCAACCAACGAGGCAACTCTAATGAATTACGCAAATACTGCTGTTCAAAGAGTAGTCAAATGGATGGAGAAGAGGAAACTGACGATAGCACCAGAGAAAATCGAAGCAATTCTCTTAACAACTAACAGATACGTTGGACTCATTGAGTTTCAGATTCAAGGTGTCTCGAAGGTTTTAAAGCAGATACATGTTTGGTTGGACACCAAACTTAATTTAGAAGTGCACATAGACAAGGCTTTACAGAAAGCTGAGAGAACCATCTGAGCATTATCATGGAATTTAATTCAAAATATCCAAAACTGGATCGAAAGATCATACGGAAAGGTGGACTACTTTTTAACGCAAGCGCTGCCCGGTCACAGTTGCTTCAAAATGTTTCTATTTGACTGCAATCAGATAGATGACGCGGAACATACACTGTTTTTCTGTCCTAGATGGGAAGTAGCCAGAAAAATATACCAGAAGAAGACAGGGAAGAATTTCACCCTTTACACCCATAATGAAAAGCCTGCTACAGTCATGAGACGAAGGGGTAACGTCATATGAAGTAGTACGTATCATTATAGAAACAAAAGAAAAAGAAGGCAGAAAGTAATCCCATTGATTACTAAAGACAGTACTCGCATTGAAGTAATGCTAACGCGGTTCCAATGCGAACTACTAGATTGAGGAGGGGTTTTAGTCGATAGGAATTCCTTAAAAAATTTTACCATTTAAAATATTTTGTAGACAATTTTAATGGCATTCAATTTTTAATTTCCGATAAAAATACTATTTTTTGTGGAAAACAGAAAAAAACATTTTTTAACCTTAATAGAATTTTTTTTCTAAAATAAAACACTTCAAAAATATTAAACTTTTAGAATCTATTTTTCGCATTTAGATAAACTAATCTGAACATGTTTAGCGATAAATTTCAACATTTGGGAGATACTATTGGATAAAATACTAATTTTTAGGATATAAAATTAAGAAAACGAGATTATTTTTATAATAACTCCTTTAGCTTTAGAGTTAACGCCTTAAACAACAACTCTTTTTTAACAAAATTTCATTATTTAATTATGTTTCATTTTTTTTTTTTTTTGTTATTCCACATATTCCACGTCACATTCAAAGAGTTTTAATTTGGTTAATATTGCATTTACAGAAATGGAAAACAAATTTTTATACTATTTTTTATGTAAGCTTCATTTTTTACTTACATATTTTTTGATAAAATATTAATGAAGATTTCAAAACATGCATTTTTTAGTTTTAAATCGGCATTTTTAATCACAGTTAAATAAAAAATTATTCACTTTTTGTTGAAAAACCTTATTGGAAATATTTTTCTTAAAATTGATTGTTTTATCGATTTCGGTGGTTATTTAAATGTTGGGATTTTTTCAACCCTTAGGTGGGAAGGATATCACCCTGTTTTCAAAATCACGCAAATTTTTAATAGGTAAACTTTTCAATCGTATATCTAGTATCTAAACAGTTAAGTCAGTTGTTATCTTCACTAGTTGAAAATCATTTTAAATTTTCCGGGAACTTTACAATATTACCAATGAAAATCAATGTTAAAGTTTAAATTTTCAAAACAGCGCGAAAAAAGGATGTTTCGATGTAATGACGTTTGCCACGTGGTACGTACCACGCTATAAGTTGGTTCATGTAACCAAAACAAACTAGCACAGCATCATCTGTCATGGTATTCTCATTTACTACAATATAAGAATGTAAGACATCCTATTAGTTCGGGATGTAGCGTTGCATTTTTCATGGTGATATCAGGCCGATCAATTTTCGATTTTATTGCAAGTTTATATGAAGTTGATAATCGAATGGCGATTCAGCAAGCGCATCCAAGATGAACTAATAACAAGGTGAAGGAATAATAAAATATATTGCAAGTCGCTTCAAATTAATAATAGAGATAGTTTCAATAATGTAGTAAATAAAAAAAATAGTAAGCAGTACGGCTGAAATAATTGTCAGGTGAGTATGACATTTCATTCCCTTAGATAGAGATATTGCATGGCTGCTCAGCAGAAATTTTTTTTCTGCGCGTCCACCCTCTCGGAGCCTGTTGACTTTTATAACAGTGTATGATTGCTAATAAACATTCAATTCAAACATGAATCGACTTGAAATGATTGTGTCATTTACAACGCTACCTCCCAGACTGTATAGTTTACTAGCTGGTGACGTCATCAGAGTTGTTATCAATCACGAGGCGTCACCGTGGTAGATAAAATTTCAAATATTATTACATTTTTTTTTCGTGTAATTTGCAAATCAATAAACATAATTAATATTTGTATATATTTTTAATGTTGTTAAATTTCGTATTGTTAATTGTATGTAGTACCATAGACCACACTTAGTTCGGACAAAAAATATATAATAATATATTTATATTTATTTTATCAAATTTATTATCTATTATTATAATTTAATTCATATTTTATTTAATAATTATATTATAAATAGTTTGTGATGTGAGTTGAGTTGGCGTCTTATGTGATTTGTACTCAGGAATTTGATCAGATCATTCATTATTCAGAAGTCTTGTTGTTCATAATAAAATTATTTATTACATTTATATAATATTGTGAAATTTACAACATATGATAATAGATTGGTCACTTTTAACATATTTTAAAGAAATCAATGATTTTGAACCTTTTTATACGACAGATATTTTATAAGAATATATCATAAGAGTCTAGGAATTTTATAATTACTCTAAGGTCAGAGTATATTCATTTTAGTTGAAATTTTGTAGTGCTGGCAAATATTGAAGTTACTAATAAAACTTTGGATTAGGTGTTCACAGAATCTCTAAATTTGTCCATTTCCGTTTGTCCGCTCGTCTTGTCATCAAGAAAATGTGCATAGAGGGGACTTCTTAATCGATTAATACGATATCAGTGTCTTAAATTTGTAATAAAACATTCACATTCTAGAAAATATAACATTATTATTTAATTGTTTGCATGTAAATTTTATAGCAAATGTCAAACAAAAATTATTGAATAATTACAAATAATGACATTTAATGGAAGTTATTGGGTAGAGAATGATTTAAGAATTTCATTAGTAATTATTTTTAATTGCAATTATCAATAATTATTCATTTAAATTAGTTTAATAAATTTTGAGAAATTTCCTATGTTAAATCAATCATTCACAGAGTTTCATTTGATTGATAAAGTGATATTTCGTAACAATAGAAACAAATGAAAACATTTTGTTGCATGCTGCTCATTCGTGTATGACGAAAGCGATTCATTGAGGCCAATTGGGTGCAATAGATATGTGACCCAATTTTTAAACCATAAAAAAATATATTGAAAAACAACAAAAATGAATGTCGAAAGGTTGTTTCACTCTGGACTGGAAAAACGTGATAGTCAAGGTTCTGGGATTTTATTCAAATTTAAGTATAAATTTCGATGAATTTGTCATCTTATCTTATTTTGCGAATTAAGAAGCTATGAAGCGTTTTACGAAACAAGTGCACGAAACAAAAAATGTAAATTAAAAGACTATCAAATGAGCTTGTGTACCAGAAAAACATGAAAACCACATCAATTTCGTTCATATCTCCAAATGTGAATTTGGATTCATATTTGACACTGACAACCAACCGCATTTGGCCATTGGGAACCATTAAAATTCTACTAAACGCGTCAAACAACATACAGAAATACCAATATACCCCCGCACACCTAAAAATGTATTAAACAAAAATAAATAGGGTATTCTGAAATGTTCCTGATCTCAACGTCAAGATAGCAGCACTAGTCAATAAAAGCTACTGAATGTAATTGTGAGTCTTTTGACAGTTCTCACTAAGATTTCAGTCATTTTGGACGCGTAATTTCATAACCGTTTGGGTGAGTGGATGTAAAAACGGATAGTAATCAATTTGTTTCCATTATCAAAAACAACTACTAAATAATGAAAATTTTTTTTTTTATTTTTTGAAATGAAAGAAATTTTTTACATTTTTACAAAACCAACTACGCATCCAAAATGTCTGAAATCTTAGTATGTAAATGTCAAAACATTCTCATTAGCTTTTATAGACGAGTGCTGCTACCTCCACATTGAGGTCGGAAACATTTCAGCCCACCATTATTTCATATTATATTTCATGAACTTGGCTAAAACTGAAAACTTTGTTAGCTTGTATAGACAACCTAAGATCCAGTATCATATTTTAAGTAATCGGGTAGTTTTTTTTTTTTTTTTTTGGATTATTTTAATTTATTATTCTTTTGTGAATTACAATTTAAATCAAACAAAATAAAAAAGTATATTTTTACATAAATTTTTTTATCAATTCACAGCCTTTCACACAAGCTAAATGTAAATATTATTATATGGAGGCCACTAAATATTTTTCTAACAAAAAAAACATGTGGGAATCATTTATTTAAAAAAAAAAATTTTTGTTCATATTAAATAACTTCCTTGTACGCTTATGGAGTGGTTAAAATAATTAGATTCAAGGATATTAGATCATTCTAAAAGTTTAAAAAACAACAAACACAAAATACGCGTGCGGCTTGCATCAGTGCTGACGTGAATAACTTCTCTATAGTAAATCATTTATTCAGATCCTTGTAGACCTTTAATAATTTAATAAACCATTGAAAGTTATATTGAACCTTGCGTTTTTCAGAAGACGCAATTTTATTGTTGGGACGTGTGGTAGGCGTCACTAGAAGCTTAATTTCAAGTTTGTGGCGTTGCAATCCTTATTCCGCGGCTGCGATATTGAACATTCCACAAAAAAATTTGTAAAGACATAATTAGTAGCAAATCGCCATGTCTACAATTTTTTCTATGTAACTTTTTTCAATAAAACTAATTAACAAAATTATCAGAAAATTTCGCAACAAAATTTTCTTTTTGGTTATATAACTTCTTTATTTTTAATTTCATAGAGCATCTTTCAACAAAAATTTTTACCTATAATTTTAGATAAAAAAAATTTATGGAGATTTTAGAGCGCTCCAAAGTCGACTAGGTTCTTACTACTCGCAAGAATCCGGTGACAACGAAACGTCAACCTTACTTTTGCATTATTTTTTTTTATTTGTATACATCCTTTTTAATATTATTTTGTAACATTCCTATATTATTACTTAGTTATAACTGACCCGCTTTCCCACCATCTATGAGATAGGGTCTGTAGTCGTGTTTTTTTATGTGATAGCCCCAGTAGGCCTAATCCACGTAAAACATTTAGGTGAGATAATCTTGAGGATAATTATATATTTTAACAATTATTTTACAACTATTCATTTTGACTTTTTTTCGATGGTCCACGCTCTGCTGTTCAGGATCTAATTTAAAATTGTAGACAAAGCGAATTGCTACAAATTATTTATTTACAAATATTTTGTGGGATGTATAGTTCGGGAGAAATAGGAAATACGGCGGCTGCGGGACAGGTTTGCAACCCCACACATTTGAAGTAAAGCTCGTAGTGACCCCCTCTACACGTTCAAACAATAAAATTACATCATCTGAAAAACGCCAGGTTAGCCCAAAAAAATGTAACATTTCAATAGAGTATAACTGGTTCTATCTTATTATAATGTACCAATTATGCCAAGTTTCATTAAATTCTGAACGTTAATTCTAAAACCGATAGTATTACATTAAGAGGGTTTATCAGTAGCTGTTAGAAGTACACAATTTTCCAGCGCAAATATCTCACCAAATACTTATCCTATCTTAAATGTTATGAAATTTGTTACTCAAAATTTTGACATAAAAACGGAGAATATGTTGAGTTTTTTTCGAAAAAAAAATTTAATAGATATAAAAAAAAACTCTTTTTACCTTATTTTTACCTTAGAATTTGTTGAGCTATTTCTGCTGAGAAATTGAAAGAAATGCAATGATGTGTATTACATGTTATTTAAGTCAACAGCTGTTATATGAACATTCCTTACACAAAGGAATGTGCTTCTTATGACTGTTGGTAAATCAACTAAAGAGTAGTCTAGATAATGTGCGAATAATTGTTTCTTACAAAAATCACATTAAATCACTTTTCACGCATTCTACTATCAATATTTTAGGAATTATTTATAACTACGGCAATAACTTGAAAACTTCTTCCTGGATGGGTGGGGGGGGGGTATAGTAGAAGGCTATCACTCCGTATAACTTCCTTGATCATAGAATGTACTTTTATAATATACTAGCTGACCCGACAAACGTTGTTTTGCCATATAAATAATCTCTATTGAATAGTTTGGTATAATAGTTGGATAAAAAATAATGAACTTATTGTAAGTGTTTATTGAGCAGAACTCTTTTGGAATCACCATTGACAAAGTAGCTGGTATGAGTCGATTCGCTGCCAAAGAAGTACAAATTTATGTGCGATTTAAAAAAATAAGTTAGTTTAGTTGTCGGCGTTTTTGTAACCATTTCTTCGAACGCTTACATACGTTGAAAAAACATTGATCTGGCTTTAAAAACCAAGACGATTCCGGTTTCTTTAAAATGTGAGACTCCTCCACTTCCAACAAAGATTCATAAATGAAGAAGCATTCCAACATCGCGAACCATATGAAAGAATTTATTGAAAGAATTTCTTAATATTTTTATACTGGAAAGTCGTCATTAAGCCAGAGTATATTGATTTTAGTCGAAATTTTATAATGCTGGCAAATATTGAAGCTAGCTAACTAACTAACAAAACTCTGGTTTAGTTTGTCGGTCCGCCTGTCATCAAGACAAGAATGAAGATTCAAAAACGAAAATAGATAGCGAACTGAAATTTTGTGGACGCATTTTTGACAATCATCGAAAAAAAATGATCGAAATTTTAAACTATAAGAGATAGAATCACAGATATAAGAGATACGAATTGATATTCACAACAATGTTTTATGCATACATGCTGTGTTTTTATCCCATACTAAGAAGATTCAAACCTGATTACAAAATAATTTTTTTTTAGTGTTTTACAGTTGGAGTCTATCTAAACTGTGTTGTCTTATACAGTTAAGTAATGCAAATAAAATACATATTGCTATGAAGAAATGTAAATGTCAAGGAGGATATTTATTTTATATATATAAAACAAAGTGGTGTTAGTTACACCACTTATAACTAAAGAACGGCTAGACCGATTTTTATAAGTGAAAAGGGTGGTCTATTCCAAAAATTTGTTTTATTGCAAGTACTCACTTAAAGTATGTTACAAATCCTATTAGTATCATTTCCATGGAAACCAAAATCTAAATTTGAAAATCAAAATAAAATTTATTCATATCTTCTTTTCTATAGAAAGTGTGCAAATCGCATCGTTCAAGTATAACCGGAGCCATTCGTGGTTCTGGAGTTACCATACACTATTTTTCATCAAGTATATGAGAGAACCACTCACTGCACGATTGTTTATATAAATATTTCGTGTCATGGATATCCCACACCAAATACCGGGCATCCTACAAGAAAAAATTTTCTGAAATTCTACCCATAAGGAATGAAAAGCGGAAGCAAAGGTAGTATGGGACAACGGAACTCCTTTGTTGAACCTGCTTCAAATTTTCCATACAATCGATTTAATATCAATTGTCACCGCAACGTTACCGGAGGATATGCTTTAAAATATATATTAATATCATTATTTATTCCGATTTGCCTTAGCAGTATTAAGAAATAGAGGAAAATTGTTAAGAAAATGTTATTATACTTAGAAAATGTTGATGTTGATTAGAAATATATGATACAAAAAAAAAAAATCATTATATTTTCTAAAATAAAAACAAGTGACGATAACAACTAACAGAATTAATTGTGTAAATACTTGACATATAATTTAATATCATTGTTTGAACTATTTTTAATTAGTATTCATAAAATACTATAAATATCCAGTCTATACAGTTATGTATAATAATAATATGTATTTTAATTATCAATATGTGATAATTAGCTAAAATTGAGCTTAAATTGTGGCGAATTCTAACATTTTACAAAAAAACATTTTCAAACAAAAGTTGTTTGTTTCAAAGAAATAAACATTTTTTGTAGTTGAATTTTTTCTTCTATCTTTTATAGTTAGAAGTTGGGTCAAGGCTCCATTGGACCCAATGGATTTTCCTCATTCATTTAATGTTTAGAATACATCGCCAAAATTTCAGGTCATTATCTTTTTTTGGTTTTGAGTTATCGTGATGACGGACAAACATGCGGGAATGGACTAATTAGATGTTTCTATGAACACCTACACCAAAATTTTTTATGTGGTAGTCAATATGTGGCAGCTCTAGTTACAAACTTTAGACTAAAATTAATATACTCTGATATATTATGTGTATGTAGAGTATGCAAAGGAAATAATATCTCAAAAAAATGAATTAAAAAATGATCACAGGCACTATTATGTATTTTGATAAGCTTTTTTTTAAATTTCGTTGAAATAATCAAATACTTATTTGACAGATAACAATTTTAAATTATCATTAAAATTATCTCTGTTTTAACGTTAATATTTTCATATACTATTTATTTAGTTCTTAAAAAAATCTTCAACCCTTTTGAGGGCACCACATCTAGTTTAGCTGTCCACATATTCTATGTCAGTAGCTAAAAGAATAGTTCAATTACAAAAAATTCGCGTTTTTTAAAAACAACCATGACAAATTTGTCTTATGCGTGATATTTATTTTGACCGCTCTACTCTCTTAGGACAGGAATTTTTCTTAAAATTTTTTGGTATATTAATTTGGTATAATCAATTTGTAGGGGTCTGGTTATACTTTAAAATATAAAAACTAATTTATTTGAGGACTATACATGTAAAAATAAATCAATTTCAAATTGTCAAAAAGAGATTTTTTTGGTTAGTTTTTTTGCAAATATCATAGACTATGTCATTCATCTATCAGACGTTGTTATAACACCGTTTCTTTTATTATTTCAATGTGCCTACACTATAGTTTATTTTAAACGCAGAAACGGGCGGTGAAATCGATGTGAGTTTCAGTTATCCAGTGAGTTAAATGGAGCCTGCCACACCAAATTGTTTATTTTCAACGTGCGTTGAAGCAAACGGATGTTGTAGCCCCACTTGGATTTGATTGTATTTCACACTTAGTTGTTTTTAATTTATAATTATAATTGTTTTAGTTTCATCTTGTTCCATGTATATATTGTGTTAATACATTATCATTCCCCGTTTGGTTGTATGTAGGTAAGCTCAGGTATAATTATTTATATGATATGCTTTTGTAATATTTTACAAATAGAAGGTGTGCCAATATGCATTAGATGCGGTTTTTTGGCAATCGGTGTGAAATAAAATAAGAAATATTTCGTTTTTATTGCATTTTCGGTTTTGAAGATAATCTTCAAAAAGATCAACTTTTTCTCTAGAATTACTAGAAAGATGCGGTTTTTGGCAATCGATGTGAAATGATATAAGAAAACTTTCGTGTTTATTGCATTCCATTCGGGGAAATCACTTAAGTTTTTTGTCTACATTTTTCCAATAAATAGAAAAACTACAATTATACACTCCCTTCCCCCTCTACCCATTTGGAAGACATATCTTAAAATACCCAATATTTTACGCTAGTTAGAAAAATGCGGTGTTTTAAAATCGATGTGAAATGATTGTTGAACCCTTTTTGGCAATGGCAAGTACCAACTTTCGTTATTTCATTCATCTATATTTTTATTTTCTTTTTTAAATATAAATGCACACGATATAAAAATTTTAATACAACTTCTGGTTCCATTATTAGAATAAATTGTTTTTTAATTAATAACTTTATTTAACATGTTTGTTGTACGATTTATAATACAAGAAATATTATTTACAAATAAGCCGTGCATTTTTTAAAAATAACAAAATGAAAATCAGACAAATTTGAACCATGTTACAATAGATAATAAACAAAAACACCAACATCCAACTAGCACGTCTGTTCGACGTGCGCTGAGATAAACGCACGTTTTATAAACTCTAGTGTGGCAGCTAGTCGTATTTAATACAATAGAAAGCTAGAACGTCCGTTGTAAATCAAACTCTAGTGCGGCTGGTTGTATTTAACACAATAGAAAGCTTGAACGCACACTGATTTCAACGGACGTTATTGGTAAAATCATTAGTAAAGTGACAGAACACTAAAACACATACCCCTAAGTTGGCAGTCAGCTCTCCGACTATATGATTACAATCTACTTATTACATCTAGCTATCTAATTTCAATATATACATCAATGCTTTTATAAATAACAAAGTAACACTTTAAAGAACATATGTTGCCAAATCCAATAAAATTTTATAATACAAGAATGCATTAAATTTTATTTTTACATCATATAAATATTATCTTCGTAATTTTGTTGTTAAAGTAAATTATTTTTTTTATTTTTATTTATTTATTTTTTTGTAAGTTATAAACACATTTTAAAAACAATGTATCAAATTCATAATATAATATAAGATTGACTGTATAATATAAATGTATGTATGTAATACATAAAGGATGTATTGGACACGCCGCGCCTCAAAATCCTGTTGTCCTTGTTAATTGTTAATTCACACATATGTATGTAACACTAATAATATCCAAGTGACGTCACATATTCACACACAAACTTCCTGAAACTTTAAAACTTCTAAATTATTATAATAATAATTACAAATTCAATATTATTAACAACCATAGTAGATTTGTATATATATATATATATATATATATATATATATATATATATATATATATATATATATATATATATATATATATATATATATATATATATATATATATATATATATATATATATATAAAATTCTCGTGTCGCAATGTTTGTAACCAAACTCCTCCGAAACGGATTAACCGATTATACTATGAAATTTTCTGTGTATATTCGGTAAGTCTGATAGTTCGTAAACTTGTATACCCTTAAATTAAGGGAGGCCCATCTCAAAATTTTTGAAGTTATACTTCTTTAAGCATGTTATGCAAAAATGATGAGATTGAAGTTTTAAGATGTGCGCGCATCACCATCACACAAAATTCCCAGGTTGAAGCTGTTGTTATGATTTATGTTACACTTAATGTAAGAAAATATATATTTATTTAATTTAAGTTTTCTAATTTAAACTGAGCTTTATTGACTGTGTTGACTATCATTCTCCAGTCCTTTTATTATTTTATTGTAATTAATTATTTGCATGTAATTAAAAATTGTTTTTTAATGATGCCAAAGAACTATGACTAACTGACGCACGGACAAAAGTACACGAACCCATTTTTCAATTTTTATTTTTAGCGCAAAATCTTTTATTTTTATTATTTTATAATTTGGCAAAAAAAATGGAAAAGGAAAATACTATGAGCAATTTTTGGAGGCCGGAGAGTGATGGATTTTTGGGAAAAAGGGCCAAATCAGGAACTTTACGAATTCTATAAAGAACCATACATTACAAACGTTATTAGAGCGCAGCGATTGAGAATGGTTAGGACATGTATTTCGACTACAATTGGATAGAGATACAAGGTAGGTGTTAATCAGAGAAAACTCTGGAAAAATAGATCCAGGGCCAATTCGTTACAATTAGCGGAAAAGGATTTGAAGCCGAGAATAGAAGCAGATGGAGGTAAATCTGGGCAAAATCCAAGGACTTTAAACGTTAAATCATTAAAATTTATAATCTATTCTGTCTGAAAGTTTATGGTCTGTTATATTTCCGGATTGTAAAATTTTAAAATTTAAAGTTTATCGACTCTCAAAAGTTAAAAATTTACAATTTCTTCACTGTTAAAAGTTTATAATCTGTTTTAATGTTAAAATTCTAAAATTGTTGATTCTGAAACCCCCGGAGAAGGCATATAATCAGTAAAGTGTTAACATTTCATTATTTGTTAATTCTTCGAAATTCTTTAATCTACTGGTTAATGTATACTTTATAATTTATAGTTTGTGTCTTCATGAATTTTATACTGTGTGAAAAATTTTCATAAAATTGTTATCTGTTGATTGCCGATTGATTATAGTTATAATATATGTTAACGTAATTTTATAGAAATTACTAAAAACCCTAAAAAATTGGCTAGCCCAAATTGAAAAAATCGACTAAAAATTTGTTGTAAATTAGGGGCTTTTTAGATGCTATTTAGGTGCGCAAATCAAGTATTAGGTGCACCTATAGTTTTTTTGGAATTCCAAAAAAAAAGAGGTCTGCTAGGTTTTTAAAACTTGGCAGTCCCTTTTTAGATGAAAATGATTTTGGATCTTTGTTTTACATCAAAATTAAGTGCTAATTAAGTGCAAGCGATTCCTGTCGATAAAAATTATATATTCAACTTTTAACCGTCAAAAATTCTATGAATGACTTTTGTTTCAATGAGCTTTCTTAAAGCGGTGGCTATTGATAAGACTGATCCATGTTCCAAGGTCAAATATTGTTCAAAATTGATTCTATTTTTATTTTGTTTCCAAACCTAAAGTTTGGTCTGCACATATCAAAAGCTAACATAAAATAAAAAAATACCGCCTTCAATTAAATTGTAAAAATATCATTGGCAAAGAATTTAAAAATGGCTGAAGCCTCACTAAATCACTGAACCTAAACTGTGACGGACAAGTGTTGATACCCTCTATTAGGTTCCACAGAAGAATATTATTTCTTATTGAGACGAAATGACTGAACTGTGATGTAACTGATATGTATGAATACACCTTTCATCACACAAGAAATTGTCATGCAAACTTCTAGACTTAGCGGTTTCAGCTCTACGTTGATTGGTCAGTCTATCAATCACATTTGCCTTGTATATATCAGATAAAGATGCCAGTAATATTCACAAATATATTCTACATATATAAACAATTAACAATGTTCGTTGTTATCTTCATTTGTTTAAACATTTAAATTTTACGTACAGTGATAATAAAATTAAAACAGTAGAGATATAATATTTGAACATAAAATAAAATACATCATATAGCTCTGATTGGTTACAGGAGCGTAGGTAGAAACTTGAAATCGGTCATATCTTGAAAATTACTCATCTAATCATCAAATCAACCTGTTTTCTTTTTATTTATTTAGTTTTTGTACTTAAAATATAAGTTTAAAAAAACTAAAACGCTACTGTGGCAATGGGCTCTAAAAAATACGAATAATATTCTTACTCGAAATTAGATAAAGTGAATAATATCATTGGATAGCTCTGGTTGTATGCTACCTTGCACTTGCCAGCGAAAACATTCAATTCTTACAATACTATTAGCTCGTTATTAGCTAGAAAACAAACAAAAACAAGTGAAGATAACAACTAACAGAGTTAATTGTTTAGATACTCGATAAATGATTGAATTTCATTGTTTGGATTATTTTTAATTATCATTCATAAAATACTATAAATATCTAGTCTATACAGTTATATATGTACACATGTATATATTGTAATTACCAATATGTGTTTATTAAGGTAACTTTGAGCTATAATTGTTGAGAACTCGATTTTACGAAAAAATGTTTGTAACAAAAGTTGTTTGTTTCAGAAAAATAAACATTTTATGTATTTGAACTATTTTTCTATCTTTTATAGTTTGGGTCAAGGATCTATGGGACCCCATGGACCTATTTTGCTCATTCACAAACGTAAACACACTTTTTATGTTTAGAATATGTCGACGGACATTCGGAAATGTACTAATTACATGTTTCTATGAACACCTATACCAAAATTTTGTTTGTGCAGTCGATATTAGGTAGCTCTAGTTACAAACTTTAGACTAAGTCGAGTATAAAATGAAAATCGGTTGATGAATAGAGGATTAAGGAATTTTCAGATAAACTGGGGCTTTATCTGAAAATTCCTTAATCCTCATCGATGGAACCTCAAAATAATTTTAATTTCTTTTATTATAGTTGCTATAGTGTGAAATGTCAACTGTCAAATTAAAAATATTTTCATTTTAGCTATAATAAATTAATCAGGGGAAATCAAAACGCGGGACAACGCAAAGATTCATTGGAAACGATTTTTCAAGAGAAATATATCACCTCTTTACTATTATAGATACTTTGTATACAGAGGTATTAAAAACTTCAAATGAATATCCTCATACAATAGCAATTAACTACGCTCCTGGCAAATAATGAATAAATTCTAGTGTAATAAATATGTATAAAAATATACATAACATAAATCTTATAAATTATGACAATAAAATTTTTTTTTTACTGAGCAAAAAAACTGATATCAGCAAGAAATCACAGTGGGGAAAAATATGACGTCAAGCGTGTGCTAATATTTAAAAAATGAATTATTTATTTATTTAATTTGAAAATTTCCTTAAATGGATAGATAACAAAATACACAAACCTGTAAAGTAGAAACAATTTCTGGATCAGGTGCATTAATCACTTGATACAATGCATAGGAGTGATTGGAGTCACTATATGCTTCTGTTGTTGTATCCTCATTATTTTGATGGTCAATGTCAATTTCTTCAAGTTGTACACCAAATAAACTTGAATGTTTCTTAAGTAATTTCACAAATTCACGTTTCACTCTAATTTTACTGACGTCAGCCATAGCACCATTCTCCTTAACTCTTTCGTAAAATTAACATCACAAAAACAATTGAAAAGCACGCTGCATCTAATCTAATATAAAATACTACTAAATTCAATCACCAAAAAACAACACTTCGTTACGTTTCAACAATCGTTATTTACATAATTATCGATTGTTTATTATAATTAATTTATCTATTGTTTTTAATTTATCGTGTACACAATAATTGTTATCGTGTAATTGTTTACATTGCATGTTTAATTTTATCTCGGAAATTTTTTTGTTTGAGATTTGATTTTGAATTTTACATAGAATTGTGCGTTTTTTTACATAAAAAATCGCGAGATTTTGATAGATAGCTTTAGAAGGATCCGTCGTTCAATGTACGTATCCAATCTACCGTTCAACAAATATTTATCTGGTATGTGGTCTTGTCATGCTCTCCTCACTCTGACTAATTCGTATTTATTTACATAAAGATACGTTCACACACTACTTGTCAACGATTTAGCGGGCTTTTTTGAATAAATGAGTGTCTACTAGTCATGAAATATCTAAAGTAGCCACGAAACTTTGTAATTTTTCTGAATTTTTAAAGTATTAATTTCATTTGTTATATTTTAAGTATAATAAGCAATCAGAATACTTAAATTTCAATTTTGCCCCAATGCATCAATCCAATTTTTATAGATATTATAAATACGTTTTACAATCTACAAAAGATTTATTATTGGTACAAATTAGTTAATCGTAATTACTATTATATTTATAAATAGTCAAGATAAATTTTACATTAAAGCAGCGAACGAACATTCCTCTCCTGAGTATTAAAATTTCTCTTATATATTGTTTCCAAATAATTATTATATAGTTATTATTCTTCTGGTAATTACATATTACTTTGAAAACAATATAAGAGAAATTTTAACAATCAGAAGAGTAATCGTCGCTCGCTGCTTTATTGTAAAATTCATCTTAGTTGGCTAAGCTTTTAGAATTTAAGAACCTTCAAACTTCAATATTTATTCAAATGTCTATTATCATACAAAAGATAAAATAATCTTAGTAAATCTGGAAAATTTGAATATAAATAAGTAAAAAAATAATCACACAAATGTATTAACATTTTGTATACACAACCTAAATATAAAAAAAGAAAGTAAACGTTGTTTTTTTAGGATAAAATTTTTTTAAAATTTAAATCTTGCCGTTTTTTATGTTTATATTGTGAATTCCAAATTTAATTGCATTTGAGTAATTATTTTCCGATTTTTTGATACGTGTAAATTACTTGGCATTTAAGGGGCGTTTTAATGTGTTTAATATACCTGATCCTCGATTGTTATGCGTTATTTTTATTTTAAAATCTAGAATACATCAATCAAATTACTAAATAATATCTCTTTTCACCTGTCAAGGTGACAGACACATTTTTTATATTCTTTGACTGAACGTAGAGAGATCTATCGTTTAATTAATTAGACGACTTTGCATTTCGTTTGTCTGTATCTATCTATGTTTATTTCTTTCACTGTTACTTTCGAACGTGTTTTCCGATTCTTGTGAAATTTGTTAGACACATTTATCACATTCAGGAAACTTACTGTATACTTTTTAAATTAAGTGTTCCACAGGGAGTCGTAACAACAATTTTGTAATATGTTATTATTACTTATAGTATAATCAAGTTTATTGTGTAAATATTGGAACACAAAACTAATTATTATAAAGAGGTGTGGTCTATATTTTCTTCCCTAATAAGTAGTAGGGCATGTCGAAATGGGAACGTCTAAATGTTTCAATTTTTGACTTTATAAATCCTTTTTGCATTGAGGATTTCATTAAGAACGCACTCATTTCTATCATTAGACGATTCTGTTCAAAACCTAGTATTGTGGGAAGTTTAAATATATTACAATAATAAATTATGTTAAATTATATCTAATTTCATTATAAATTAGTTATGTATTTACTATTTGTTTTTTAAAATCTATTTCAGAATAAAAAATTAATTTTCTTTGCGTTATTTTATCAAATGGGAAATAAAGGTCTAAGTTAATTATTATTTAAAATTAATAACCAAAAAATAATGTTAAATATAATGAATTAAATTGAAATTTGTATTTATTCTTATTTAATTTTGAATATCAAATTTAATTAAATTCAAAAATGGATCTTTAATTAAATACGCCTTTATTTAGATAAACCTAAAGAGTAAGCCCCTAACGTTAACGCCATTTGGATATTAATAATGGTCGCTATAGAAACGAATTTCTAAGTTAAAAATTATATCAAAAAGTATTATTAAACTATCAAAGTTTTTTTTAAAATAAATAAAATGTTTCTTTTTATAAATAAAGTAAATTAATTTAAAAAATGAAGCTAATTGTATTTTCAATAAATATACAAAAAATAGTTAAAACAAAGAGTGGAGTGTGATTCGGTTTAAGTAAATTTTTTGCTAAAGTGATACGAAATAAAACTAAATATGGATGACGATAGTTACGAAATCGCACAAACAATTCATGCGTTAAAAAACAATAATAATATAGAATTTTTCGCTCGTACTGAATCGTATAATAAATATGAGGCAGAAAGGAAGCGCAAAGCATTAAATCTTGCGGAATCGGATCCAATGAACGGACTTGAAATCGAATGTATATTTGCAGTAAAATCTGACGAAGATAATTCAAATACAAATAACCAAGACGATTTCTATGAATCAGATATCGAAGTTGCACAAATGAATCCCCGCCAATGTGAATACTGTTTTAAGACACTTAGTTCGAAATCGAAACTCAATAGACATTTAAAAATTCACACGGAAAAACGGTATTTTGATTGTAATATTTGTTTACAAGTATTTCGAACACAGAAAAATTTCGATGAACATGTTCGAGAAGTTCATATGAATAGTAATGAGAATACGATCGAAAGTATACTTGAACCAGAAATCTTATTGAGCGATTATAGTTCAGATGGGGAAAATGATGATGAAAAATCGAATATGGTATTAGAACCGGAGGTAATTATGGGTGAAGAGGGACAATCTGATGATGAACTAGAAGATGAGGATCCAGAAGACGATGTCCGTGAATCATCTCCAAGTATACCAGCTTCGAGTCCCACAAATAATTTAACAAGTAGTAGTGATGTGAATAAACCTTATCAATGCCAATTATGTCCGAAAGCGTTTCGATATTCATCGAAACTGGCACGCCATCAAACGGTACACACGGGTGCAAGACCCTATAAATGTGAAATATGTGAAAAATGTTTTACAAGTAAATATTCCTTAAAATTTCATTTACAATTACATGAGAAAAAGGGAAAATATATATGTCGGGTTTGTGGGAAAGCATTCTTCAATGATCATGTCTTACAACGGCATCAAGCTGTACATTCGAAAGGCACTAAGTATAAATGTAACGATTGTGGGCGCACATATAAATGGAAGAATCGATTTATCGAGCATAAAGGATTATGTACATATACGGCCAAAATTAAGAAACCTTCGATATTGTATGCATAAAATTGATTTTCAATGTTTTGTGTATGATTTCAATTGGGTTCATGCATTTAAAGATAATTTTTACGATTTTCATGATTTACTTCAATGAGACAAAACAAAAGTTAGATTAACATTTTTTTCATCACTATTAAATATTTACATTTTGAAACATTGTTTTAATAATTATATGTAATAATAACTTCGATTAAACGATAATCAAATTTAATATCAATATTAAACAATTGTATTCGGTACGTTTTGTTTTGTCTCGTTTAGAGTTCAATGTTGGTTTGGTATGAAGAAGATTGGATGAGATTCATTCAAACACGAAGGCCTTCGATTAAGTTATATGAAAATAACAAGAATTGATTCATCAAGCTATCACGAAAATCGTAGAAATCACCTTTTAAAGATACACGAGCATTTCCCCAACTAAAACTACTAAAGTTGCTCACTTTTATTACTGCCAAATTAATCATCTAAAGTTTCTGGAAATAGTAACTAGCTTTAATATATCAAGAAAAAAACATTACTTTTTGCAATACTTACATTACAGGATTCTGGTTATTTCTTGTCTTTTGAATTTCCGATTTTTTGCAATGAGAAATAAAACAATTTCTTTCTAAAGTGGTGTGTAATTTGGTCGGGAAAAACCTTGAATATTCAATAGTAAGTATAAGGCCTGTTTACTTAAATTTTAATCTTAATACGTAGTTCGATTATTTGTGCTATATTATACGTATTGCGAGAGATTGTACGTAATTTAATAAACATACTGTGTATTTGTACACAATCGACACACGGTATTCTAATAAATATTTGGCAAGGCGTTATCGAATTATAAAGTTGTGCCAGCGGCTCTTATAATTCGAAATAACTTATAATTCTCCAAAAAGTCACGTTGCGGAGCCAGATAACAAGTTACTACTTGTTCAACTATAAATTAACGAAGCTTTGTTGGGCTTAAATATACATAATTAGCAAGTTGGTTTATAAGGGATGCCAGATCAGATACGAGTCGGATTACTGCGGGTCGACTGTATCTCTACTATTCACTAATATTTATCTCCTTGGAGGATAAATGATAGATCGGTCGTAAAAAGAAACTTTAATTTTTATATAAAATTAAACCTAAATCTATTATTTATGGATTCATTATGGCAATAAACAGAAATACCATAATTTTTGGATTATCGTACGAAAAGTTGATGGCTCATTTGTAATTACCTTGTATGTTCGTGTATCTTGAATTTAAAGATTTAGAATAAATGTAAACGCAAATCGCCTCTGAAAGAAGAAGCACTTAATTTAGATTTATTATTTGAAAAAAAACTAAATAATTCAATGTCATTTCTATCTTAAAATATGTGAACGGCGACTATCTTATTTATTTACCATTTTGTGTATCCTTAAAAACAAAAACCAAATTTTTTTTTATATATTATAAAATTAGTAAAAATTTATTATATAATAGTAAAATTGACCAAATATCCCCTGTTTTTACTACAAAAAAAAAGTAAAACTACAAAATATTATAATAATTCTGAGGGTGTGTTATCATTTAGGAGTAAAATGATTTCGAGATTTATCTCACTCATAATTTTTTTCACCATACTTGTCTATCTCACCAATGGTTGACAAATAGTGATGCCTATTTGACAAGTTATCAGCTTTTTTTGCAGTCCATTAATGGAGCTACTGTAGTATGTACCAAGCTCAATCTTAACTTGTCATTTACTCATGTTCTGTGAAGAAATAATCCGGTATTATAAAAGCCTGCGTCGATAATTTTAGCTACTCCCTCTAATGGCTTGTGAGATAAATCTTTTTATTTTTTTTCTCCTAGTTAGCGCATCATAAGGATGGTGTGTGGATAATTTTAATAATTTTTTATTTAATATTTTTAAACAACTTTTTGTGATCAAAATCTTAGAATTGGGTAAATCGAAATTCAATCAAAAATGGATTGTAGTTTAAAAATTAAATTGAATTAACACCGCTATTTTCTTGACAAGTTTTTGATAAATTTAATTTATTTTCGCCAGTGTAGTTTTCGAGGTACAAACCTATTAGCTTCCGACTCATTTATACAGTCTAGCTAAGCTGTTAGGTTTGAAATATAATAATTTCCATAATTTATCCACACTCCCCTTCAATGCTTGCTCATATCAGTGTTCTTCAGAAGATTAAGAATGAATATCATAATTGCGAACTCTATTTTACTTCATATATCTGATTTAGTATAAAAAGTACTGTGTCATTGTGCTAAGGTAAATTGTTACTCGTAAAAACAGTTCAATATGACCTAATTAATTTGATATTAGGCTTCACTTCTCTGACTACTTAAAGGATTTGTCTGGAAAACAACCTCCAACTTTTTTTTTTTATAACGAAGATTCTTGAATGTTTACTGTAAAAAAAACAATTTTATTTGATTAATATCAGTCACATGTAATACTCAATCATAAATAGACAGTGACATTCTAACTCGAATAGAAAAAATTTTGTACTTTTTTTAAAAATATCTAAAAATTATTTATCAAGTTCTAAGGTACAGTTAACTAAGTCCGTACTTTGAAAGTAATTATAATGCTTAGTATCCTAAAAAAAAGTTCTCTTATAAATATTATTTTAAATCCAAAACCTTTTGAAACGTGAAACCTTCACTCCTTCTGTGATATGGAAATTGAAAGATCATAAATTATCACAGGAAACGAAAAAGCAAAATACGTTTTATATATTTATTTTCGAAAAGTCAACTATTTGAGTTCTTCGTAATTGAACATGTCTGTTTTTCATCTTACATCTTGAAAATCTTACATTTTATCGAACATTTCACGTACATTTACGGATAACTAACTGAAATAGTATTAACTTAAAAAAAAAAAACTTTATAATAATATTCTTTATTCAAAATTTGTTGCTTTATCGATGCCTGATATTTAATTTTGCTGTTTTCATTCTCCAGGTGGGGTGGCATACACTCCTCGAAAAAAATTCCAAATTACAGCGGCTCGAATGACAAGTTCTGTTTTATATATTCATTGAGTGAACTATTATAATTATTTAAAATTAAATACGTGAGATAACCGATTCCAATCTCCTCAATCAAAAGTAATTATGGGACATAATGCGGAAAATATTCATTCTTAAGTATTGCCTTGAATAGGCAAGCAACTTAGTTTTTATAATAAATATATTTAGGCCAAAGATCAGATTAGTTTATAAGCACACAAATATGAATTTATTATTAATTTATTATACTGAGCCTCTGTGTTATTACTTTATGTGTAGTTAGTCTGAAAGGTTGTGACCGGTTTGAGTAACGGTGTTTCTGGCCCTGGTGGGAATAATTTTTCTGCAAAAATCTGTCCTAAGAGCAATTTTTACAGACTTTCACTGGCTTTTAGAGTTTTGCAGACTTTTACATTCTAGTGAATAATTAGTTTTTAAAGACTTTGACAGGAGTGTCTAAATTTACTTATTATTCACTAAATGGTATTAAACGTCTGCAATACTCTTTAAAAGTCGCTGAAAGTCTGTGACAGAAGATGCTCTTATGACAGGTTGCGATTGACTTTCACAGATCTTTACAGGAAAATTATTTCCACCAGGACAGTTGGGTTAGATCAAAAGAGTAGGAGTTTTAAAAAAATGTATCAAATAAGCTCTACCTCCGATATTCTTAGTAATGGCAAAAAAATAGTAAATAACCTTTTTTATGTAAAATTTTATGCTCTACAATTTTTTCTAATTTGTACCCTTTTGACCTAATCCAACACTTACCGCTTTCAAATGTTTAAAAGCTGATGACGCTGATTCCTGTCAGGTGTCCGTACATAGAATATTATGATTCATCGCTGAAAAAATATACCGTTATATAAAGACCCTTACTCAAACCGCTTACGAGCTCTTAGTTTAAACCCAAGAGACGACTGCTTTAAGACTTGTTTATCAAAAATATTTTTTTAAACAATTTTATTGTTATTACGATTTTTAATTGATTATGAGAAAATTCGATATTCTGTCATATATCTTTTGCTTTTAGAGCATTAGAACATTCATCTCTTGGACTAGTCGATAACGCATGCTCAATTAAATCTTTAAAGTAATATAATTAAAAAACAAAGAGGTATATAATATAATTATTTATTATTTTTAAAAAGTAGTATAAAATGTAATTAATTTATTTAAAAAAGTTTTAAGAGAAATTGTAGCCAAAAAAAAACTATATCTGTCGAATAACAATGTTGATTAAATAAAATTCTTATTGATGTGGGTACTACAAACAAAAATTTAATGAATTTATTTTTGAATCCCAATGTAATAGGTGGAGAAACGGTGACACTGAAATTACCGTCATCGAATCAAATTTTTTTTATTTAATTTGATAGTTTATAATCAATCTTACGAACAAAATGTGTCTGGTAAGCTTTGGTTTAATTAACCGAACGTATATGTAATTAAATTAATTGTTTTTAAAAAGCAAAAATGTTTTACCATTTTTGTGGTTCTCAAAAAATTGTGCTGCATTCGAGGGGAAATTTTATAATTTAAAAGACAAAAATAAATCGGCTTACCAACTATATTAGCTGAATAGCTGAAACGGTCTGGCTTACATATTTCAATGTTTTGAGGGGGGCACAATTTAACCATTACCTTTAAAAAAAAATATTACTTGTTTTAATTTTATAATTATTAATGAATAATTATAATTAATAATTAAATTAAATTATAATTAATTATCACGAACTCTAGGATTTTTCGAATAAATTTCGATTTTTTGCCCCAATTTCCTAGATCAAATTATTTTGTATTTTTATAAATACGTATTTCGACTACAAAGTAGTCATCATCAGTATGAATTAGCTAGCTGTAATGATTCTCTGGAGAGATGTTACTCGTTGCTAATTTGGTGTTTAGTTTGATAATTCTTTATTTGCATCAAAATATAAATACAAGTCGGCTTACAACTATAGCACCTAGCCTAAGCTTTATCTATAATACATCATCTTATATACTAGTTACATCGAGATTACAATTTTTCATTACATCGTTTGAATAAAAAGGAAAAATTAAAAAAAAAAAAAAAAACCATTTGAAAATACCTATGTGGATGAATAGGCCATCCCTATAACTAACTTCACAAATAAATATGTGGCTTAAATTAAAGAAACTATATACAATTAAGATTACACCGGAACTAGGTGCAATCGACATCGTGTGGCATGGGGAATCTTTTCCTAAAAAGCAGCATCCTTGGGTCAAATTGGCCCAGCTGATTTCTGGGAAGAGATTGTTACGAGAAGATTGGAATACAATTTGGTGACGGTTTGCACACTTGTTTGTTGGTGTATGTGCAATTTACACTTTCCAAGTATCTATCAAATTGCTACGTTAACCGTTATCAGCATTGATCTCTTGTTTAGTGTTCGGCCAATGATATTGAAGTATTGGACCACGTGAATTATGCAATTAAATAATTTTAATTTCAAATACTGTTTCAATTCTAATAGTTCAACTTCAATTTTGAAATCTTCATTAGATCAGAATTTGGAATAGGTCCTTTATCTAAGTTAATCGTGCCTTTGTCATATTTTTGAATGTAGATGCTTTCATATGCATCTAGTTCGGTTGGATTGGATTCCGATTTTAAAGTTTTAGATTTGATTTGTCGATTTTATGATGATATATATTTTATAATGACATGAGCAGCTACATATGATTTTTCGGTTCGTCCAAATTTTATGTGTGCCATGTGCTCTTTGAATCTTGTAACAATTTGTCTTCTATATTGGACAAAATAGGAGACAAATTATTACAACGTAAGACGTAGCAATTTGATAGATACTTGGAAAGTATAAATTGCGCATACACCAACAAACAAGTGTGCAAACCGTCACCAAATTAGCAGTAACGAGTAACATCTCTCCAGAGAATTATTACAACTAGCTAATTCATACTGATGATGACTACTTTGTTGTCGAAATACGTATTTATAAAAATACAAAATAATTTAATCTAGGAAATTGGGGCAAAAAATCGAAATTTACTTGTTTTAATGTATTCTTTAAAAATATCTCGGTAACCTTTCCCATAAAATCTAGCGTACTAGTTTTATTGCTCGGATTTGTGCCGTTATTTTCTTTTATTTTGTAAAAATATTTGTTAATTTTTTTTAAAATTGTTGATAAGTTTTGTGGTTGAATATCATGTATTTTTACATTCTTTATGAACAGTTGTAGTAATTTAATTAAATTGATATTTTTTTACCGTCGTTATTAAGTTACGAGACCAAGCAATTTGTAACAAAATAAAATCATTCAATCTATGGCTTTTAATAATTAATGAGGATCAAACTCATGCAATAAAACTAATATGCTAGATATTTTCGGCGGTCTTGGGGCAAGCTTACCGAATATTTAATATATCAAATGGTGAAATTTTACTCCTCACACCATTCAAATAGGTAAGCCATTCCGGATAATTTTAAGTGCTGATATAATCTACGCATTTATCCAGATCTCAGATATTGTTTTTGTGACGCACTGCCAAATCTAAATCCTTTTGGATTGTTAAAAAATCTGTAATTTTCAAATCTCATTACATTTGGATATAATCATTTGTTCCTGAAAATAGTGTCATGTCACCTAGTAAATTTAAATATAGTATTGCACAAATTTGAATGAGATTTCAAATGATGAATTTTTTTTTTTTGATTTTGAGAATGTTTTAAGAATGGTACAAATTAAATTTTAAACCAAAATTTACATTTTAGCTCAAAATTTTAGATATATTTCTTACTAAAACCAATTTTTGTAACTCTAATTTGTTGAAAATTTGATTTTATTATCCAAATAGTACATTAATTGTTGGATAAATTGGTATATTTTTTTTTCTATTTTTGAAAATATCATTAAAGCTCTACTTTAGGAACTTCGTATAATATTTATAAAATTATTAGGTCTGTAGATTTAAATAACTACTAAAAATAACTGAACCTTAATACTAGCCCTAAAATTCTCGAACTCAGTACCGAATATAAATTTACCTCGCAAAATTAATGTCGTAGATACTTGTATATTCTTTTAGTTTTAGAATGTAGCCCTAAAAATTTTCCTTACAGTCTTGTAGACTGTAAACATGATCTAAGACAGAAAAATCAGGTGTATATAAAAAAAAAAAGATAAAAATAATAAGATATACTTTTTAAATTATTTATTTTATCAAAATAATTATTCTTCTAAATTGAAAAAAATTAACGAGGAAATTTATAAACATAAATTTAAAAAGATTATATGATACACTAAATATGACAAATGGAGTTACATCACATAAAATATTTAAAAAACAATACCATAAGTTAAATAAAAAAATTAAGACTCTAATGTACATTTCCAAAAATCATCCACATGTGATAAAACTTCTGTTAATTGATTTAACGATCCCATATCGAAATCATTTGAATTCTCATGTAAAATTATTTCATCAGCCAAGATTGTTTTATTGCCTTTACTCATTCCAATTACCTACAAATCAAAGTTACAAATAGCATTTCGACTATTATTTTTAGGACGAAAAATAAATTACTAATTTATAATATTTACTTATTAATATTTACCTCAACTAATCCAAAAACTAAATCTTTAATGGGTTCCGTCAACATAACTTTAACTTCTTGATCATCAGAAGCTTTTAGATCAAAACTTGTACCATTTGGATGCGATTTTGGAACATAACCTATGACTGTTATTTTTTGTCCAACATAATTATCCAACATTCGACCGGTTACCAAAGGCCTTAATAAATTTATGTCTTGCCCAATTGCCATTGTATTGTTGAAAATAATAATGTACTGTTTATAAAAATTTATTACTCATAAAATCAAAATGAAAAATTTTGTATATGAATTTTTCTAGTTTTTGAACGATTTTGGCGCCGATAGGTTGTATATTCTATGAATTTGGCGCATTCATCTTTCTCTTTTTCAATACTAATAAAATATAATATAAAGGTCAATTCATATTACACTTAAAACTGTAAAACAATTCGGGTCAAAAGTATCCAGAATATAGATTTACTAAAACGATATTTTTATTTCTAAATAATATTTGCTGAATAATAGCGCTCTTACTATAATACAGTTTTAAAAATTGCATTGTCCATTTCTTTTGATATTGACCAAACGCAATGAGGTCTATGTTTTCATTGGATGATTTTACGTTTCGATAATTTTACTAATTCAAAATTTCTCATAAGACTGTAAAAGTTATTTTTTCAATCAATAAGAAAATAGTAAGTTTTAAATAGTAATATTAAAAAAAAATAAACACAGATTTAAATATTTTGAAAATTAAACAAAATTTCAAAAAAATTTAGTTTTTACTTTTCATTATTTCTTTTTTAATTTTGACGAATTTAAGTCAATTCTGTAACTATCATCGTCAATTACATTAATTTGGTACTGTAGATACGCTCTTTTGAGTCCCCGTTATTTGGATAATCTCTCAATTCAAGACATTTTAATCCATGTTAAAAAGTGTCCAAAGATCGTATTGATCTTTGTTTTTAAGAGTTTGTTATTGTTCTATTAATAGAATTCTAGTTAATATTAAAAGAGAACATAATTGCGATAGATTTATATTATTTTTGGCTTAAATTATTAATATATTATCTTTAAGATTATATCTTCATTATTATTTCGAAGATTTAATCCAATTACAATAGACTTTTCACAAAGATTCTGAATAAATGTAATTATTCTTATCAATTATGTAAATTCTATGTAACCATACTGTGTTAGCTCGTATCTCTTTTACATACTATCCATTAGGTTGTATGTTCTATGTATATACTTTTATGGAAAATGCATATCAAAACAACGGGTGGTAGACGGTAAGGTGGTGAATCCAATTCCAAAAACTGGAGCAAATTCTCCATAATAGCAACTTCACATTCAAGAAAAGAGACAAAAAACTAATCAATCGGATTATAATTTTTATTAAACTAATTAAGTATAGATTACATAACATTAATTGAAATGTTAGTTTTTCATAAACAACTAGCGACAAAAGACGAAGTTATAAGAAATTTATGATTGCAACATACATTTTTAAATTAATATAATTCTTTATAATATGATTCTCTTTGTTTGTCACTTGTCACTTTGACGTGGATTCACCATTAGAAGAAAAACGCCCATCCATATTATCTTAGTTTCTTATACATTTCAATCAGCCTTCACGTACGAAAAATCAATTCAAACTCAAAGAACTGTCAAAAGTGACATTAAAAAATATTTTACTGTATTTGTAAAAATGTAATAAGATAAACTATTCCGATTGGGAATTGTTAAAATATAAAAAAATGGCATTTTTAGAGGTAATTTAAAAGTAAATTTTTTTTAATCAATTTTATTAATCATTAATTTCTATTACAGTGGCGTTGGTTTAATTTCTTTGATCTTAAACAAAACATTGATAGATTTAAGATATCTGAGGCTCTAGGAGTAAGTTTTTGTCATCAAATAAAAAAAATGTATTTTTATTAAATTTTTGTATCTGAATCATACTATTTTTAGGAGGCAACTGTAGCAGCATATTCTAGTGGAAATGGACAAATTGTTTTGGGTGATACCAATGGCTTTGTGCATTTAGTTTCAAGAGCATGGAATATTACTTCATTTAAAGGATATGAAACAACAATATCGCACACAGTTCAATTAAAACAATCTCCGATTTTGGTGACTATTGGGGTAATTAAAATTTATTATAAAAGTTATGATTCTGTGCGAGAGGGCTTCTAAATGTATTTGATAAAAAAATAATCTTTCCACGGAAGCAAAGAAGCTCTTAAAATTCTAATGAAATAAATTAATAAACTTCAAAAAATAAAATTAGTTGTTTTTTTAAACTATTTAATGTTTTTTTTTTTTTTTTTTTTGCAAATCAGAATGATGAATAGTCAGTCACTACCACAAAATGTAACAACAATGCAATACATTTACTATATTCATGTACACCTAAAAAATAACGAAAATCTACGAAAAATAACGAAAAAAGTTCCATTTGATTTTGAAGTGAATTATGATATACGAGAGGCCTCAGCACACAAAACGTAATAAATATGAAATATATACAATTTCTTAATTTGTGCGTGTAAATAACTCAAAAACCCCAATTCATTTGCACCTGTCTTCAAGGTATTATATATAGAATGTTCGGGTCTGAAACTTTGAATCTATTCATTATGGGAACAATTCCGGTGAAGAAGCTGTGAGCTTTTTGTGCGGCTACTGGTTTCGATAAAATCCTATAGCTTAACCTACTCTGGATAGTTCTTTCTTTGTACCTTGACCCAGAAGCATTACTTACCTTCGGGTAATGAAGTGTTCTAAAGGAGGGTACAGAGGATCAAAATTCTAGGTGCAAGGGGCGCAGCTGCAATTTACCTCTTATTATTATCTTAATCTTTATTCAAAAATATGTATCCAAATTTAATGAAATTTTGTTTGTACAATTTTTACTTTAAAAGTATTTTTCCGAGTAAAACACTTCAACATGCCCCCCGATTTCCAAGTCAAGATTGTGCATACCAAAATTCATTACATTTGAATAAGTATTTTTTGGAGTTATTTGTGCGTGAAAATAGTGTGTTTATTTCAGAAGTCTCTATCAAATAGATAACCCCCGATGTAAGAATATCTATTGATTTGAAACTTGACTAAAATATAAATTAATTTAATATGGTCAGATGTCTCATTTTTTTGTTTGATTTCTCTCAAGGAATCTATTAGACTTTCTTATCTTTGCGGAATCTTTCCATAGAATCGATTTTGGATTGCAACCTAAATTAATATAATTTGTTATTGTAGGAAGATGAACCAGGACTAAATGCATTAGTGAAAGTTTGGGACACCGAGAAATTGGATAAAAATGATACTCCAATTTGTCTACGAATTTTACGTCCACCTCCAACGGAACGTAATTATGGAGCACGCCCCCCCAATGCTACTGCGGTATGCGCTCAAAGTAATTTACTTGCGGTTGGTATGAGTGATGGAACAATATGGTTGCGCCGTGGTGATTTAACACGTGATCGTGGCACTCGACAACGTACAATGCGTGATGTTAAAGAAGCTATTACAGGATTAGCTATACGCACAACTCAAGCGAAACAAACTTTCCTATTTGTTGCTACTACAGCGAATGTTTTCTTGTATAATATTACGGTTAAGGATAAAGAATTCCAGGTACTATTCACAGTCATTTTGACGGATATTTTGTAATTAAATCGGATTTTGTTTTTTGTTTGTATTTAGACTTCATTAGATAATATTGGATGTATTCAACGATGTAGTATTTTAGCTGAAACATCGTCACAGGAGAGTCATTTTATGATTGCCAGAGATAATGTAAGTATAATAAAAAAAAAAAACTCGATCACGATTAGTTTTAATATTATCGATATAGATTCAGAGACATAAATTACAAAAATGTAGGTGTAGTCAAAATTTCTGTAGGAATCAGAACTACGTGTTACTTTGGAGTAAAGGAATTACAAAGCTAGGTAAAGGTAATAAAGATGAAATGAAAATCAAAAGTTGCTAAAAACGAAAATACTCAAAGTAAAATTAGATCTAGTGATAAAAATATTGAAATTATATAGATACAGTATCAAAAAATAAGGTGTATCAACGACAGACGGTTTTGCCGGAAATCAGTGACAGACTAATTATAAAATAATACAAATTAGCTAAAAAACCTGCTGTGATGCGCAGAACTTTCTTTTCTTGCTATATACTGTTACTCGCTTCTTTTTTTGTACCAATAATACAAAAACCTTATATGAATTTTTCCAGAGAAATGTTTCAAATAACATTTTATTGTAAAGCTTAAAATGTTTTGTGAATATACATAGAAAATCGTCAGAGTCATTTTCGAAAAAAAATTTAAAATTCACCAGAATAAAACTGGTCATTGGTTGGTCGATTTTGAAAAAACGTATTTTTCCATCTTTGAGTCATCCGAAGCTTAATTATAAAATTTGGTAATCTAGTTCTTGGTTCGAAAAATAATGTAAACCACAGACAGATAAATTTCTAAAAATCATTTTTTGGGAAATAGGGGACCTCAAAACGTGTATTTCTAGTAAAAACTCGATATCGAAAATTTGACCCGAAACAATTTCTTTCTTTTACTATTATAACGTTAAAGAACGTAATAAACAAGTGAAGATAACAACTAACAGAGTTAATTGTGTAGATACTCGACTTGAATGTCTTAAAAATGTTAGAGAGTAAAAGTTTGAAAATTACTCAGTATATTAAAAGATTATAAAATGTCTGCGTTTGAGAATGAATTTTAATTTTTCGAAAAATATATTAAGATAACTTATATAAGATACCGAAGACGTTATATTGGATACATATGATTTCAAATAGAACCATTGAAAAAGACTTATAATAAGAATATATACAGAATATTTGGACAGTCAAGTATTATACATATTGGTTGTAGGCTGTGTATTGTTATACACCAGATGGACGTGGACCATGTTATGCCGTTGATGGTGATAAAATAATGTTAGATTGGTTTCGTAGTTATTTAGTTATTGTTTCACTTAATAATAAACATCAAATATCAACATCAACTGCAACTGCATCCTCAACAACACCTGGTGCTGGTAGTTTAAACAATACTACAGATGGTACTAGTCATTTAGTTACGGTTCTGGATACACAGAATAAATTTTTCGTATTTCAAGCTCCAATACAACAAGTTAAAGCTGTGCTTAATGAATGGGGTGGTTTTTATATAATTGGTAAGTCGATTTTTTTTTATCAATAAAGATATTTTCCTGTTTCCCTTGATTGGTACATTATTTTCAAAGAATCAAATTTTAACATTTCAAAATAAGGTTTTTTTTCTTGAATTTTTTTGAGGAATTATCATCAGCTGATACTAAAAGTTTGTAGTTTCTTTAACAAGATGTTTCACGATGTTGTAAACGAAGAAATGGCAAACTCAAGCTCAGCTTGATTACTTTGATTTTGTTGTAGACACATGATGAGTTAAAAATTGTGCATTGCCATAGCTAGATTTAATTTCTATGTTCTTTAAATTTTATCGGCTTAGTTTTTTAGTAAAGAATTTTTGCTTTATTATATCCGCATCTTATGCGTTGTAACTTGCAACTAAATCGATCAATCATACATCCGTTAAAAGTATGAACGTAGCCGATTAATATAAACGAGATACACATCACTAGAAAAATTTGGTGAAAAAAAATGAACTTTGAACCTTTATTAGTGGAACTTGCCATAAAGTGACACCCCGACCTTTTGATATCTCTTTCCTTTATTGCTAATATTAATAATTGCTTTTTTTATAGATGGTAAGAATCAAATGTATCATTTAGAAGAAAAAGATTTACAATCAAAATTAAGTTTATTATTCAAAAAGAATTTGTACGATGTATCTATACGAATGGCAAAGAATCAACAATACGATAACGATAGTTTAATAGATATATTCCGTCAATACGGTGATCATTTATATGCAAAAGGTGATCATGCTGGTGCTATCGATCAATATATCAAAACTATTGGTAAATTAGAATCCAGTTATGTTATACGAAAATTTTTGGATTCACAGCATATCGATAAACTAACATTATACTTACAAGCATTACATAAAATGGGTCAAGCAACCGAAAATCATACAACTTTATTGTTAAACTGTTACACAAAATTGGATCATCGTGATAAATTAAAACAATTTATTTTAACAAAAGACCGTGAACTTGATTTTGATATTGATATTGCTATACGAGTTTGTCGGCGTGTTAGTTCAGATGACGCTCTTCTATTAGCCAAGAAATACGAGAAACATGATTGGTATTTAAAAATACAAATCGAAGATCAAAAAAAATACTCCGATGCATTAACTTACATCGAAAATTTAAATTTCAACGATGCTTCAGTTTATTTTAAAAAATATGGAAAAATTCTAATTGAAAATGTACCAAGTCAAAGTGTAGAATTTCTAAAAAAATTATGTTCGGATTTTAATTCGACATCGTATGATAGTAAAGATTCAGATGAAATTATAAATCGATGTAATCCAGATGAATTTATTCATTTGTTTTTAAATAATACAGAGATTTTAGTAGAGTTTTTGGAATATTTAGTTGAGCAACCAATAAAATATTCATCTTTAATTTACGATACATTAATTGAGAATTATATAACGTTATGGCATCGTGGTGTACAAGCGAATGAAATTGAAACGAAAGTATTAAATTTATTGCAGAATGTCGGTGCAAATTATGATAAAAACCAAGCGTTAATTATATGTCAAACGCATGCATTTAGTCCTGGTGTTTTGTACTTGTATGAGGACGCTAAATTGTAAGTCTAAAATTTAATTATACGATTTATTTTAAGTAGTTTTAGTTTGTAAAAGATAAAACACATAAGCAGAATTTCATCTTGTTAGCGGAAACCTGAAATAGTTTATTCTTATAGAAACAAGTAAATTTTTCAGTGTATAACAACTTTTTTCGTAAGATCAATGGTTTTGACGTACATCAACAAGTATTTTTCGTTTATTTACATATTATTTAATATAATCTATATACATATTATTTATATTCCGCTTTTGGGAGGGGGAATTTTTACTCACGAACTGGTAGCACTGATTAATATATGATAATAAAAGGGGAACCGAAGCTGCGTCCCTTGCACCTAGACCTTTTAGTCCTCTGTACCCTCATTTAGAATGACGTTAAAAGAGGTTCCATCGTCTTCCATCGTCTTCCAGACACGACCTACATGTAGGATCGTTTGAGATTCCCAAATTGTTTAAGTGATAGTTCAACAGGCAGTGCCCTGTCAGAAGACCCACTATTCTTCTTAACTGTAGCCTAGCCAGTTTCAATCGGGAGCAGTTAAATGATTTGGTTGTGGTAATACAGAACTTAGACTGTCGTAGACCATCCGTAAAGTCCCACTAATCAAGATGTGCTTGTCGAAGCCAGTTCTTAATATAGCCGTACTGAACTATTTATTGCAGGTATATAAGAAGGAATCGCCTTTGCGTTAAGCTCCTTTCTCTTCCTTCTATGAAATATCTGCTGGTAAAACTAAAGTATTTTGAGTCATCAGTATACGTTTATCGTTTTCTCGAAAATTAACTCTTTATACCCCGACAATCAAGAAGAATAAATCTAAGATTTCGCTAAGTGTCATAATTGTGCACAGAAAAAAATAAACCTTTGGGCCTAGAAATTTTCAGAATTTTGTATTGAACATAAAATAAAAACAAAACATTATTTGCGGCATTCGTACATCAAAACTATTGATTTTATGAAAAAAGTTGTTACCACATAAATTGCAGAAAATTTTCTCTGGTTTAATTTTGCATGTCAATGTTTTTATCGTAAAATGAATCAGAAAGGAGGTTTAGTCAAAAAGTTTCTATTAGGCACCATTTTCCCAATATGGTGGCGCAAGCGGCAGTCACGAGAATAAAAATTTTCAAAACCTTCGGAAAACTTTCCAAGTAACTATACTCCTATCATGTTTTTAAAAGCTTTGAATTCGTTGAATTCGAACCACATTCAATTATACTACGAAGTTGTAATTTTATGTTTTCTGTTCCGATGACATATACATTCTAATGAATAGGATGACTTGTATACACCACTCCTCTCCTTGGGGAAAAGCTACAAAAAATACCTATATTTTACGTATGTAAGCTAGAAACATTCATATTTTACAATCGATGTAAAATGATGAAGGAAAATTGGAGTATTAAAAAAATGTATTTTTATTTCAACCTCTCCCTTTGAGAAAAGCTACAAAAATACAAACTATTTTTCAATGCAAGCTAGACATTTGTGGTTTTCTAAATTGGTGCGAAATGATTAGGGAAAATCAATTAATAACATTTTTATTTCGTTCCCTCCCTTTAGGAAAAAGCTTCAAACATACCAACCCTTTTTCTATGTCTGCTAGGAACATGCGGTTTTTTCCAATCGATGTAAAATGATGAAAATCAAGATTAAAGAATATTTTTACAACCTCGCGATTATAATAACGTCGACATTTAATCCAGAAACAATAAAAAAGCATTTTTAAAACAAGCTTTTATGTACATGCTCCAAAAGAAGAAAATAAACTGTAAATTATATCAAATCCATCAATTTACTACAAAATGATATAAAAGCTTGTCGCTTCCCTTATTGCTTCTTATTTTAATTAAGATAGATTTATTGATTTCATTCAATATGCCATTTAGTTTCCGAATAAAGAGTTCTTCTTCGAAAACATTAATTAAACATTATCATATCGATTTTTCTAGATATCAACAAATATTACGTTATCAAATGCGTCAAAAAGATGGCGATATGCAAGCAGCTTTAGCATGTTGTAAACGTTACGGCCATCAAGAACCTACTCTTTGGGTGCAAGCATTATGGTATTGTGCTCGAAATGTTGATTCAGAATCGACGGGTAATAATAAAGAATCCCTGGTGGAAAACATTTTACCAGAAATATTAAGTGTAATTGCAAAAGAACGATTATTATCGCCATTAATGGTACTGGATTGTTTAACTAGTTCATCAACAATTGCACTAGGTGTCGTTCGGAAATATTTAAATGATGTAATGTTAGCCGAAACAAAATTAGCCGATAAAGAACGTGAAGATATAGAAAAGTATAAGGAGGATACGTCGAAATTACGTGCCCATATTAAACAGTTACGTGATGAACCGATTGTTTTTCAAGGATCTCGGTGTGCTGCATGCCATCATCAATTAGAATTACCTGCAGTTCATTGTCTATGTCAGCATTCATATCATCAACAGTAAGTGGAAATCTTCTTTGTTAAACTCATTTTTAATTAAGACATATTTCACAATAACCAGAAACAGATCTAAAAGCTTGAATCTTCCATACGCTGATAATTTGTATTGCCATCTTGTGTTTTATTTTCCAAACTGTGGATGATATAAAAAATCTGCGGCGTGTCACAGGGCTATCTTTTACTGCTATATACTTTTACTAGGCGTACTTATTTATTTTTATTTTTGTATATGAACAAAACGAAAAGCAAATCGATTAATTCAAAAACTCATAAATAAATGAATTAATAAAGCATGTACAGTATTATGTTGCTAAATATGATTACTTGAATTTACCTCCCTTATTCGAATTTTCCCAGAGAAATATTTCGGATAAAAGTTTAAGGGTCTAAAATATATTAACAAATAACCTTTATCAGGGTGTGTATTAGTCATAGACAACTTGGAAAAGTCAGGGAATTTCGATTTTGCTCAAAAAGTCAGGGAAAGTGGCAAATTATGCCAATAGTCAGGGAATTTTGAAATTTTTCTAGATTTTTAAACCATAAATTTAATTTTTTAAGTATTCATAATAATTTTTAATGAGCTTTTAATATTGTCATATATCTGATAATGATGTTCACTCATGAACGAATCACTGTTCAGGCCTATAACAAGCGACCAAAATTTCAACCCACTATATCTTCATTTTTGAGTTATAATAATGACGGACATACAAATAAAAAAATTAAATTATTAGATAATTCTTTGAAGTAATAAGTAATATTTTGTTCAATATTTTTTAGTGTTTTACACTTTATTTATACTACTAGCCTGGGTGCACATAAGCATATGATAAATTTCATAAATGCATCTAAAAATTTGCATACGGCTTTAACTAAGATTAGTGTAACAAATTTATGTCTACAAAAATTCTGAAAAGAAGATGTTATCTTTTCAGAACTCGTATAATTTTTGTTTAAACTCAAAAACAAATTGCCGGAAGTCTTTTTTATTTTTTGTTATTTAATAGGCAAATCATTCAATAACAAATACATGAAACCTTTTGCCCATGTTATAAAACTTGGTGACCATTGTCAGACAACTTGAAATTGCAATTTTTAGATTGTCGGACAACGGAAAATTCGTTTTATTACGTGTTGGCAAATTGATATTTGCATTTGTTGTTGAATGATCTTGCAATTACAATAACAAAGCAACGGATATCATCAGTTTAAAGCTTTTGAACGCAATCGAATATTTTACGGGCTCTGAAATAAAAACGGCTTAGTTTTTAGAATTTTTGCAGAGTAAAAAATTGTTACACTAACTATAATAAAGCAGTATACAAATTTTTTGTTGAGTATTATAAATGATATCATATAATTATGGTTACCCAGACTATAAATTTAATATACCTTTATATAAGACTTTTATATGCCAGATATAAAAATAAATATTTCTTATAAACAGTGGAAAGAATGACAATAGTACAGATTTTAAAAAAATGGTCCGAAAAAAGTTACTTTAAGGCCTGGAAAACTTGGAAAAGTCAGAGAATTTCGCTCTTGAGATATAGTACACACCCTGTTTATAAATGTATTAGGTTTGAATATAATCGTTGTAGCCATTTTCGAGAAAAACATGAAAATCCACTAGCATAAAGTGGGACCATTTTGACCAAATATTTATTTTTTCATCCTTGGATCATCCGAAGTATAAAAATAAAACACATTTTTATAGCTTTACAACCACTTTTTATTAAAAATATAATAAATAATATTTTTACAATTAGTTTACGATCGTTTTAGTCCATATGACCATTTTCAAAACAATGTATCTTATTGCAAATTACTCCGGTATTTATACTAAAATTGGTGAATATATTGTTTTTAACGAAATTTAATAAATACTGAAGTAATTTTAAAATAAGATACATTATTTGGAAAATGGTATTTGGATTGAAACAATCATAAACTAATTGTAAAAATATTATTTATTATTAAATATTTTTAATAAAAAGTGATTGTAAAGCTATAAAAATATGTTTAAATTAATAAAATTTGGTTATGGACTTATATGATCCCAAAACGTGTATTACCAGAACTGGATATCGAAAATTTGACCCGAAAACATTACTTCCTTTTAGTATTTTAAAGAAAGTAAAAAAAGCTTTCGTTATTTCAAACAATAAATAATTAATATTTATATCAACACATCTTTTTACGAAACTGAAGTTTAGAGGCAGTATGGTGGAAGCTTACTACGGAAATATGCTCTGAAAGTACGAAACAAGAAAATAATTTTGTCCGAAATTAGATAAATTGAAGTTCACCGCTTACGTGTTGTTTGTACTAAACAATACATATTAACGGTGTAAAGAGGCACTAGACCATGTACAATACTATTTTCTTGTTCCTTACTTTAAAATAGTACATTATCGTTGAAAGAGGCTTAGCTCTTTTAAACTTCATTTTTTAATTAAAATATTTTCGAGTTAAATGTATGGTAATATAACACCATAAACAAGTTCAAATAATAATAGTTTTAAACAAATTATATTTAAATAATTGCTCCTGACATGCTCCTTTAGAATATTAATTTGCTCTAATTATATAATTAATAGTTAATTATTTATAAATAATTAAAAAATTTAATTTTCCGATTATATCATTTTAAATATAAAATATATATTTGTTAATATTTTAAAAAAAAATTATATATCAAAAAATTTCTCCTGAAATGCTCTTTCAGAATATATATTTCAGAATTACTTCATTTAAATAATTAATTAGTTATTCATAATTAAAAAACTTTATTTCTTTATTGTCTCTATTTAAATTTACATGTATAGTGGTACAGATACAGATGGCGTTAGTTGGTTAAAGCGATAATTTATATAATTTTAAATATGAATATAGATACTCTGTGGAAGCTCATAATTTGTTTGGGATTAATTGGCTGAAAACTGGAGATGGTTTGCAACTCTTCAAATGGGCATATATATATATATATATATATATATATATATATATATATATATATATATATATATATATATATATATATATATATATATATATATATATCTAAATACATGAAATCTGATAACTGAAATACCGCGAAATTTTACAGGAAAAATTGGCGAATGTGAAAATGAAATTACATAAAATTATGGGTCAAATGAGCCATTAAAAATTAAAATCGTTCTAGCCGTTTGACTGCATTAGATTTTTAATGATTTTTAATTGAGCAATTTTTCCAACTTTGCTAAAAGTTGACAGTAATCAATTTTCAACTCCTATACTTTAAAACGACGCATCTTACGGAAATATAGGCAAGTATTAAATGAAAGTACTTAAAATTCTGCGTCGAATGAGATTTAAAAGTTGTCTAAAATATGTTAAATTAGTCCAATCGTTTGGCCGCTATAAATTTAGAAAGTTGATCGAATTTTTGCAATTTCGCTTAAAAGTTGACAAACTTCAACTCTTATAACTTCTGTACACTATCGAAAGTGTGATCAAACCTCGAGAAAACATTTACAAGTAGCTGGCAAAGTATGTAAAGCTTATTTATCCTTTTTTATTATTTATTTATTTATATTTATGCCAATTCATAAAGCCATCTCCAGCTTTCCACTAACTAATTCTAAACACGGCGAATATTGGGTCTCGTTTAACTGGCCTATAATTGAGCTGTTTAATTTGATATCCAATACGGCATATTTTATTTTTGATACCACTACTTTTTTAGTTGTAACATCCACCATACTACTTTTATTTTATACAACCTATATAATCTGGACTAAAATAACGAATAAACTGATGCCCCAATCAACAAAATTGGTTCAATAGTTACCGCACTAACCGCTACGGTGTAACATACGTACTAGACTGCTAAAATCATAACCCTTCTTCTTGGCTTTGCTGTAATCCGGTAAAAAAGGCTCTGGACATTAATGTTTATAATTTGAGAGATATTTTTTAAAATTTATTCTATACTAGCTGGCCCGGCAAACGTCGTTTTGCCACATATTTCTAATTAACATTTTCTAAGTATAATAACATATTCTTAACAACTTTCCTCTATTTCTTAATACTGAAAGCTAAAGCAAATTAGAATAAATAATGATATTAATATATATTTTAAAGCATACCCGGACACGTTGCGGTGACAATTTGATATAACATCGATTGCATGCAAAATTTGAAGCAGATTGGACGAAGGAATTCCGTTGTCCCATACAAACTTTGCCTCTACTTTTCATCCCATTAGGGGTAAATTTCAGAAAATCTTTTCTTATGGGATGCCCGGTATTTGATGTGTAACCCACTATTTGATGTGGGATACCCGTGACACGAAATATTTATATATACACTCGTGTTTGATGTGGGCACCCGGTACCTCGTGCACCCACAATTCGTGTAGATTTTGCTGTGGTTCTCATATACTTGATGAAAAATAGTAAAAGGAAGTCCAAAACCACTAATATAGAAAAGAAGATATAAATAAATTCTATTTTGAATAGCTGACCCGGGTAAACATTGTTTTGTTATATAAATTATTTCTAATCAACATTAATATCTCCTAAATATAATAACATATTCTCAACTGTCTATAACTAAATAATGAAGCTGTGGCAAATCAGAATAAATTATGTTATTAATTTTTATTTTGAAGCATACCCTACCGGTTTACGCGTTGCTGTGTTATTTTTCACATTTTAATAAATGATATTACATCGTTTACATGCGGATGCAATTCTACCCTTAGGGGAAGAATTTCAAGTCCTTTCTTATCGTATTCCCGGTATTTAGTGTGCACCCGGTACATTATATAAAACTCACTACATCCACTATTCCATTACTCCAATCAATGTATTTTTAGGTCCACGAGTCAGCAATTTGAACACTGTTTCAAAGATGTGGTTGAAATTTTTAATTATTTTTTTTTTTTGTTATTTACAGTTGTTTCCAAAGTTTCTCTGATAATGAATCGGATTGTCCGGCATGTCAACCAGAGAATAAACAATTAACAGAGAGGATACGATCCCAACAATCTAGTCGCGATCTACATGAAACATTCCATAGTCAATTAGATCGTGCCGAAGATACATTTTCTTTATTATCGGAATATTTTGGACGTGGTGTATTTAATAAATTAACTGTATTAACAGATTCTACATTGATTTCATCACCGCAAATCATGACTGCAGAATCTATTGCAACCACCGATTACAGTAAATTAGATGTAAATATTGCAAATCGTAATATTATTAAAAAAGAAGAACCTAATTTCAATTATGGTCCTGGTGTTGAGAATCGTTTACGTCTTAATGAAGGCAATATTCCAAAACCAGGTATGTTTTACGGGCATCATTTAATAAGTCTTTGGTCTGACGCATGCTAACTAACTTTCAAATGTCAAATGTCGAATTTGCATGTCGAAATTTCATGTGATTTAAACTAAAAAGTGGGGCATATTTCAATTTGTTCCCATTTTGTTTGAAATACAAAAATCCCCACTCGATCGATCAAACATTTTAAACAAGGAAACTGTTTGGACACATCAAGAAATTCATTTACAATTCCGAAACTGATGCATATCACTCTTGAATGAAATCCATTTTCTCGAATAGATAACGCGGTTTTTAGCTCTAAATTTTTTCAAATGAGATCTGCAAGTGAAATTTTAACAGTTACTAAGAATCAAAAGTTATATAATGTTGAAATGTGTTTTTACATTGGATGCCACCTCTTTTGGGGCTTGAAAATTGTAACACTAAAAAACCACATGAATCTAAAAAGCAACAAATTTTAAACACAAAATACTCTGTGAAAACTTGAAAATATAAAAAAACGATGTTTTGGAATGATTTTTCACTAATAATTCGAAAATCATACGTTTTCTTGACAATATATACGTTAAAACATTAAACACTAGAAAAATGAGTTTTGATTTT